>JAANYP010006831.1:0-114872 GCA_020465985.1 Centrapalus pauciflorus | reverse complement strand
TGTTAGGCACAAAAAGGCCTCAGTCAAACCTGTTCTACATCTGAGGGGGAGATTTCTAATCAAACCTGTTGATACATTTGAAGGTTGAAATTAAGGCCTGTTATATGCCTTATTGAAACCTGAAAATGATTTGCAATATCAGTCCAAAGCTGTTCAATGTGTTGCATGTGTTGCAACTAAGACAGTTTGTCCAAGCTGCTTTGTCTGCTGAACAGGCTGGACATAAACTGTCTACGCTGCTCTACACTGGTTAGCAGCTTGGGCATTTTTCAAGTGTTCTGTTCTTTGTGAACAGAACCTGTTCTTTGTGAACAAGCTAAACACTTTATGGAATACGTTTCCAAGTCATCATGTATTGTTTTTGGCTACAAGATCAGTTTACAAAGTCGAAGACAAAGTGGAAAACAGAACTGCTCAGCCTGTCCACGCTGTTCTGTAACATGAAGACAAAAGGTTATTTGAAAAAGGGTGACAGACCTTTTTCTTATATCAAAATAGGCCTTTACAAGGAAGAAAGACGCAAAGTTGACATTCCTTATTTGGTTAAAGGCAATGCAACAGTAGACAAAGTGAAAAGACAAAAGTTCTGCACATGTGAACACAAGTCTGCTTTTCAGAAAAGTGCAGAAAAGTTATGTTGTCTTTTCAAACAAGACTTTTCCTTTTTCATTCCGTCCAATGAAGAAGTTTCTATTAGATCCTCTGATTGAGTATAAAAGGAAGCTTCTAAGGTCAGAAAGAGATAAGCCAAAAAGCTAAGTGCTGAAGCCAAGAGTGAACGTGCAAGTGTGTTCTTTTCATGCATGCAAGCTTGCCTGTGTAATACAGTTTACTTGTGTCTAAGCTGTTCTACATAAGCTGTCCCTCTAAGTCTTGTAAACACAGTGAGTGCTTCTTAGTGAGTGTATTCATTGTAAGCTAGTTTGAGTTTGTATTAGACTAGTGAACATACTGTTGTATCTGTCATCTCAGCTTGAACCTTTCCGCATTCAAGCTTGTTTGTAATTAACATTTGTTAATAATACATACAAACATTGAGAAAATTGTGTGTAGTTTTAAATAGCTGTATTCACCCCCCCCCCCTTCTACAGCTTAAAGCTATATACTTTGGGAACCTCTAGGGACCTACAACTGGTATCAGAGCAGTTTACAGTGTGTGTCATTCTAGATCTCTCATTCTCCCAAGTTTCCATGGACAACAGTGCTGCAAATTCCTCATACTATGACAATGGCTCAATGGGCAAACCTCCAAAGTTCAATCATCAGAACTTTTCTGGTTGGAAGTGCAGAATGATGCTCTACCTAGAGAATCTGGATGTACAACTACCAGAAATTGTAATGGAGGGTCCTTATGTGCCAACCTCTGTTACAACAATAACTCCTGCTGTAGAAGGAGCAGCTCCTGAGATCAGAACATTTGAAAAAGCAAAAGCTCAATGGTCTGATGAAGACAAAAGATTGGGGGCTCTTGATGCAAAGGCCAGAAACAATCTAGTCATCTCCTTACCTGATGATGTGTTCAAACAGGTTGAGAAGATGAAGACTGCCAAGGAGATGTGGGATACTTTGTGTACCGTCTATGATGGACCCACAATCACACTGGATAACAGGATTAACAATCTTGTTAGACAGTATGAACTCTTCTTTGCAAAACCAAAGGAGACTCTCACAGAAACCTACACCAGGAATACTGCTCTTGTGAATGATCTCAAAGCTGTTGGGATCACTAAGGACAGCCTTACTCTGGTGAATAAGTTTTTGGACATTCTCCCTGAAGAATGGAATTACTTTTCAACAATTTTAAGAAATTCAGGAACAATCAGAAGTATGGATCTTGTCAACTTGTACGGATCTTTACTAAATGATGAACAGTCAAGGCAACAGAAGAGAAATGCCTTGGAGATGTCTAAAAGAGGTGCAGCCTTTGTGGCTAATGTGAGGCAGTCTGTGAGTCAGGTGAGTGATGTGTTCACTCAACCTGATCAACAGGATGATGACAAGGAGGAAGTGTCAGATGAGGAAGATAATGCAGATATTGCTGAACAGGATGATGAGCAAATGATAGCTATGCTTGTCAAAAGGTTCAACAAGAAAAGGTTTGGAAGAAACATGCTGCAAGGAAATTCAGGTGCTGGCAAAAAGAAGGCATTTGATAAATCCAAGGCTGAGTGTTTCAAATGTGGCAAAACTGGTCATATAGCTGCTGACTGTGTGTCAAAAGCTGTTGGTCAGTCATCCAAACCATACAAGACAAACAAGGATGATGTTTATAGGGTTAAGTACCTTATGGCCATGGCTAAGCTGAGGAAGTTGGAAAACTCAGTGGGTTCCAACCGCCAAAAGGGACTTATGGCAGAGACTTGTGATTGGGAGGAATCTGATTCATCATCTGATGAAGAAGACAATCAATGTCTGATGGCCAACACTGATGTCCCATCAACAAGCAGTTTCAAACAGGATCTGGCTGAAGCTGAAGCTTTCAGCAGCTTGGAGAACTGGAATCCTACAATGATGTATAAGGTACAAATTTTTATGGCTTACAGTTCTGAAGAAAAGATTAAAATGTTTGAATATATGCTAGTTGATTTGAAAGCTGCTGTTGAGAAGCATGATGCTTTATTATCTGAAATCTCAAAACTTAAAACTGATCTTAAAACAAAATCCAGCAAATTGGACAGTTTCCATCAGTTGGAAACTGAGCTTGATGAATTAAAACACATCAACTCTATTTTACTGGAAGAAAAGAGAGAAACAGATATAAAGCATGCTAAGCTTCAAAAGATAGTTGACTCTTGGTGCCAATCTGCACAAAAAGTCAGCCATTGTATAAGTCAACAGATCCCTGCACAAATTCAAGCCTATCTTGGAGGGGATCTTGATAAAGCAGCTTCCATTGTTGAGATTAATAATCTGAAAGAAGATTTATCCACTTTTGGTGAGCTTCCAAACACTTTTGTTCAAAAAGTGAATGGTAAACTAATTTCAACAAACAGGTTTGTCAGACCTCAAAATACTGACAGCTCGTGTGAACCTAGCTCAAAAGCTAGTGTTGGAATATGTTCTTCACCAATCCAGCCTGCTAAGTGCTTTGCTGATTCACACAAGCAAAAGAAAGGAAAACATGTCCAAACTACAGCTGTGGATATTAAATCTGTTGACAAAACAGGCTCTGTGTCCAAAGTTGATGGTAAAAGATATAATAATCCTTTGGATGCTAAACATTTTGAAAACAAGTTTTCAAAAGTTAAGCAGTCTGTTTTCAACAAGGACAAGTCTCATGTTGAAAGCAAACCTGCTGTGATTTCTAATAAGTTTACTAATCATAGTAGTAAACTGGTTTTACATGAAAATAAGTTTTTCAAAACCAGAAACAATGATTATGTTGATAGGCAGCATAAATCACGTCTCAGTAGTGACAAAGGCAAAGTCATTGCTCAACCTGAGAAACATGGGAATAAGTTTCCCAAACCTGTGGAAGTTCAAAAGCCAATTAAGCTTCCTGTCTTTGACATTTGTCCTCTTAAAAGGAGGAAAGAAGAGACAAACAAAGCTGTAACTTTTGAATCCTCCACTCAAGCTGTTGATTCATCAAATAGTAATAAAGTTGCAAAACCTGCTAAAAGAATCAACAAAAATAACTCAGAATGTGTTTCTGAAAGTTCTTCTTCCAAAAATACTAAAAAGAGAAAATGTTATAAATGTGGGAAGAAGACACATCTGGCCAAAGACTGTCCTAAACCTGAGGACATGAGGCCTGTTGACTCTGATAGTTCTCTCACAGATGTTACAAGCAGTGTTGGAAACATCTCAGTCAATAAAAATGGTATTCAAGCTGACACCATTCAAATTGGGAATATTAGTGTGGATATTATAAATCTATCAACAAATGTTGATGAAGTAGGAGAACTCATCTCTGTGATGAGTTCCCCTAAAAATGACTAATATTTCTCTTATCACTCTGCAGGAAAAACAACCTTCCCAGGTTTGGTACTTGGACAGTGGGTGCTCAGGGCACATGACAGGTTGTAAAGAATTGCTGAGTGATCTCAGGCCTGAAAAATGGCCAAAAGTCACATTTGGTGACGATGTACAGGGATCCACTGAGGGATATGGAACTCTTAAAGCTGGTGCTGCAGTATTCAAAAGAGTAGCCTATGTGGTTGGGCTAAAACATAACCTTGTTAGCATAAGCCAACTGTGTGATTCTGGCTACAAGGTTAACTTTGATGAGCACCTGGGTTACATATTGGATCCCCAAGGCAAAGTTGTGATATGTGCTCAACGAAAGAAAGGTGTATATGTTGTGGACATGCAATCTGCTGATTCCACAACTGAAACCTGCTTTCTCACAAGAACAAATGCAGACTAAACTGGTTATGGCACAAAAGGCTGTCACATCTGAACTTCAAGAACATCAATAAACTCTGTAAGAAAGAGTTGGTGACAGGTTTGCCCTCTATAACCTTTGTTAAAGATAAACTCTGCACAGCTTGTGAAAAAGGCAAGCAGAGGAAAACATCTTTTAAATCCAAACATAATTTTTCTATTGATACTCCACTCTTCTTAATCCACATGGACTTGTTTGGACCTGTAAATGTCCCAAGTCTAGGAGGAAGAAAATACACTCAAGTAATGGTTGATGAGTTCTCCAGGTACACATGGGTGATCTTTCTGAAGAGTAAAGGAGAGGCTGCTAGAGAAATTATTGGATTTGTGAAAAAGATGGAGATGCTGAACTCTGCTCAAGTGAAGCAGCTTAGAAGTGATCATGGTACTGAATTCAGAAACAGTACTCTTGAAGACTTCTGTGAAGAGAAAGGAATTACTCAAAACTTTTCAGCTGTAAGAACTCCACAACAAAATGGAGTTGCTGAAAGGAGAAACAGAACTCTTATTGAAGCTGCTAGAACCATGCTGTGTGCATCAGGTTTACCTTCATCATTCTGGGCTGAAGCTGTCAACACTGCCTGTTTCACTCAAAACAGATCCTTAGTGGTAAAAAGGTTGAACAAGACTCCTTATGAGCTGCTCAAAGGGAGGAAGCCAAATGTCAGTTACTTCCATGTGTTTGGATGTCCCTGCTTCATTCTGAATCAGAGGGACCAACTGACAAAGTTTGAACCTAAAGCTGATGAAGGTGTGTTTGTTGGCTACTCTGCTATCTCTAAAGCCTACAGAGTATACAACAACAAAAGAAAGGTGATAGATGAATCTATCAATGTCACCTTTGAAGAGTCCAAGAATGCTTCTACCAAAGCTGTTCCTGAATCAGTTTCAGGAGAACTTAATTTTGATGATCTGATGCATTCAAACAATGAAGAGGACTCAAAAGTTTCCACTACACCCAGTGTGGAACCTGTTAATCATGATGGACATGATGATGATTATGTCAATACATCCTGTGTGAATAAATGTACTGACTTAATTACAACTGCATGTCCTGAACCTATCAATGCTGATTTTCCCAGTTCCTCTACTGATATGTTCAACAGTGGTCAGACATGTTCAACAAGTGAACAGGCTCAAGACAACAGTGTGTCTGAAAATCTTGAGAATTGTTCAACAGGACCTGTTGAAAATGTTTACAACTCAGGGGAATCATCATTGAAAAATGATCCTAAGTGGATCAGGTGTCACCCCAATGATCAAATAATTGGTGACATCAACAAAGGGATACAAACACGGTGGGACAGCTTAGGGAACTTTTGTATGTTCTCTAGCTTTGTTTCACTAATGGAGCCAAAGAAGGTTGATGAAGCACTAAAAGATGCCAATTGGATCACTGCCATGCAAGAAGAGCTCAATCAGTTTGAGAGAAACAATGTATGGAAGCTGGTTCCTGCTCCTAAAGGTAAAACCATAATTGGCACTAAATGGGTTTTCAGGAATAAGATGGATGAGCAAGGTCATGTCATTAGAAATAAGGCAAGACTGGTTGCTCAGGGCTACAGACAGGAGGAAGGAATTGATTATGATGAAACATTTGCTCCTGTGGCCAGGCTAGAAGCAATTCGTTTGTATCTAGCCTACGCTACTCATAAGAGCATCAAGGTATTTCAAATGGATGTGAAGAGTGCATTTTTGAATGGGAAGCTGCAAGAAGAAGTTTATGTCAAGCAGCCTCCAGGTTTTGAAATGAACAACATCCAGGTTTTGTCTATAAGTTGGACAAAGCTCTCTATGGTCTCAAACAAGCTCCTAGAGCCTG
The DNA here is from genome assembly GCA_020465985.1 of Centrapalus pauciflorus. Lineage (NCBI taxonomy): Eukaryota > Viridiplantae > Streptophyta > Magnoliopsida > Asterales > Asteraceae > Centrapalus > Centrapalus pauciflorus. Next base: position 108,664 of record JAANYP010006831.1, on the reverse strand, counting down.
GTATGACACTCTTACTGAGTTCCTTATGAGCAATGGGTATTCCAGAGGTAAAGTGGATACTACACTGTTCATAAAGAAAGTGAAATCTGACATTATGCTTGTTCAAATTTATGTGGATGATATAATATTTGGTTCTACTAATGAGCAGTTGTGCAAGAATTTTTCATTACTCATGAAGTCCAAGTATGAAATGAGTATGATGGGAGAACTTACTTTCTTTTTAGGATTACAGGTTAAACAAACCTCAACTGGAATTTTTATAAATCAAAGAAAGTACACTTTAGATCTATTAAAAAAGTTCAAATTTGATCAAAGTTCTCCTATTAAAACCCCAATGGCAACTAATGTAAAATTGGATGCTGATGCCAGTGGCAAAGCTGTTTCAGTAACAGCTTACAGAGGCATGATTGGGAGCTTGCTATACTTAACTGCTAGTAGACCTGATATTATGTTTGCCACCTGTTTGTGTGCTAGGTTCCAAGCTGATCCAAAGGAATCTCATCTAGCTGCTGTTAAAAGAATCTTCAGATACCTGAAGGGTACACCAGGGTTGGGTCTTTGGTATCCCAAAGACTCCAGCCTTGAACTAACAGGTTATTCAGATTCTGATTTTGCAGGCTGCAGGCTAGACAGGAAAAGCACAACAGGTGGATGTCAACTTCTTGGTGGAAAGTTGATCAGTTGGAGTAGCAAGAAGCAGAACTCAGTGTCCACTTCTACTGCTGAAGCTGAGTACATTGCTGCTGGAAGCTGCTGTGGGCAGATTCTGTGGATGCAGCATCAGCTTGAAGATTATGGTCTTATGTATAGGAAAATTCCTATTTTGTGTGATAACACAAGTGCCATAGCCATTTCCAACAATCCAGTATTTCATTCTAGAACAAAGCATATTGAAGTCAGACATCACTTCATCAGGGATCACATTCAGAAAGGTAATGTGGAGGTAAGTTTTATTTCCACTAATGAACAACTTGCAGACATTTTCACCAAACCTCTTGATGAAAATAGGTTTAATTACCTTGTCAGCAAGCTGGGCATGTTAAACAAGAGTGACTAAGTGTTTCTCAAAGGTCTAAGAATTTGTGTGTTTCACACTGCTCAAGTTTCTCTGAACAGCTTAGACAGAACAGGTTATACATGTTCTGTACTTAGTCATTTGTCTGAAGAACTTGAACAACTTGAGCATACAACAGGCTGAACAAAAACAGTTTATTCGTCCAGCCTGCTCTGATGGTCCAATCTTCAACCTGTTCACTTCTTCACACTGTCTTACAAGCCATTGTCTTGTAACCTGTTCAACTATTGAACACAACCTGGTCTTACAAAAGTAAGCAGGCTGAAGGCACAGTTTGAAAAATGAACAGCTTGAAGATTGAACAACCTGTGATGACCCTGCTCATCACAGGTTTGACCAACAGCTTGGATCAACAGTTTTAATTACCTTTCTTCAAACTTAAGTTACTTAATTTATGTTTTATTTAACTTAATTACTGTGGATAATGTGGGTTACGTGTGTTAGTGATTAAAAGGGATCAAGTGGTCTGACAAACGGTCTGACATGGACAACCGTTCCGTTTTCCGTTAACTGCCTTTTCAAATCAACCGCCCAAATCCTTTCTCTCTCATACACACTCACATTCAAATCCTATAAATACCAACTACTGTTTCATCTTCGTCTTCCTCATCATTTCCAGAAATCCTCAAGAACCCTAAAAATCGACTAAGTGTCTCCTGCTTCTTCAAACCTCAAAAATTCCCAAATGGCTCACAGACCTAATCCCTTTCTTCCAGTGTTCGTTGGTGATGATGTTGTCAAAGACTCATCAATCACCACAATGCTGACCATTAAACCCACAAACTACGTTGCAAACCTTACTATCCCCAAAAACTATGTGGGGAAAGGTTACAATCAAATGGTGGAGTTTCTGCAAGTTCATCCGTTGAACTATGCTATGACTGCAACTCCTGGTGTCCTGTACTAGGAGATGGTGTATGAGTTCTGGTACACCTGTTCCTACAACCCCAACACCAAAGTCATCAAGGGGACTATTCTTAATGGGACTCAGACCATTGAGATAACTGCTGATCTGCTCAGAGAGGTGCTTCATCTACCAATTGCTGAGACCTATGACAAGTTCCAAGCTGAGGATGCACAAATGGGCAATCTGCTACGCTTCTGTGGTGTGGCAGAACCCAAACTTGGAGCAACACTGTTTAGGAAGGACCTCTCTCCTACCTATAGCTTTCTATTCGCCTCAGTGGTGATGTGCTTTGGAAGCAAAGTTGGTTCATTTGACCAACTCAGCAGAGATGAAGTTCCAATAGCCTTACAGCTAGTGGATGGGACTACCCTTGATATGGGTAAGTGGATTTTTGTGAATTTGAGGAACCTGGTGCAGCAAGAGTCAAGACCAGATGCTGTCCGTTATCCCAGGTTTCTGAGCCTCATTTTCAGACATGTTTGTGGTGAGCAATTATACAACTCTCAGCCTTTACTTAAGTCTGCTGCATTCCCTGTCATAGGGAATAGAGTTTTCTATACCCCAGTTCTACCCAATGAGCCTCCTCTATCCACACCAATGAGGAGGTTGTTAGGTTTGGTGGAAGGACCCTCTGCTGTGAGGGTGGATCCAGAAGCTGCTGCTCCCGCAAGAAAATCCAAAGCCAGGTCCAAACTTGTAAAGAGGACCCTGGCAACTGCTGAAGCTGGGCCTGTGCAAAAGAAGGCCAAATCAGCTCAGCCTGAGTCTGCACCTTTAGCCTCTGTGGCTGAGGAGGAGTAGACTCCTCACCCTGGTTCATTTGTTGAGCCTGAAGCCTCAGTGGCTGGTGCCTCTGTGGCACAAGAGACCATGGAACAGGCCAGCCCCACTATTCCTAACCCAGTCTCACACCCTGTCCAAACAGATCCTATCTCCTCTCCACAATCACCCACTTCATCCATTCACTACCAACGCAAATCTCTCTCCAAAAAGAAACCAGCCCAAAGAACCACCTCCTCTGTTCCCTCTCAACAGGGTTCAGTTGTAAAAGAAGCAATCCCTGCTGCCTCTCCTATTTTGGGAGAAGGTTCAGCTCATTTGGAGCCTGCTTCACTCCAATCTAAGTCTACCCAGAGTCAGCCTAGACCCTCTGGTTCCTCCCAACAGGAACCAGTTGTACAAACGGAGATACCCACATCAACTATCCCAGCCTCCCAACAGGCTGAGGATATTGAAAGACAGGAGTCCTCTCCACTCCATACTGTGTCCACACAGTCCCCCACTAAAATCTCCTCACACCCTGAGTCTGCACGAGGTGCCCACGCTGCTGATATAGACCAATCAGCAGCTCAGCCTCAAACTTCTGCTCCCCATGATACAGCTGTTCTACACCAAACAGCTGCTGAGGGACCAACATCCACAGCTGATGAACCTCAGGGATCACACCATCCCTCTGGTGAGGCTGCTCCCTCCATGCAAATTCCATCAGCAGGTTTCACCACTGCTGATGTTGAAATTCATATCACATCTCCCAATGATGAGGTGCCTTTAAACCAAGGCACTGCAGAGGGAATCACCACTGGTCTTCATGAAGATGTTGCAGCACAAGCAGCATCTGAAAGGCCCTCAACACCAACCCCTTCTCCTGGTGATGCAGCTACAGCCGCTGCTGAAGGACCTCTTGACCCCTCCAAGCTGGGCCATCTAACTTTTGACCAGGCTATGGAGCTTCTTTCAAAAGTTTCTCTTCCCTCTCCATCTCATCCTCAAACCCCAGCCTCATCATCATCTTCTCCATCTACCCACTCAAAACAATCTACCCATACCCCTCCATCCCCTAAAGACCTGCCTTTGAAGGATCAGCTTTCCTTGCTGACCAACAAAGTTAGTTCTTTAGAATCCTCTATGTCTTCTCTCCCCTCTATCATATCAGACTCTGTGTCTGCACAGCTTCAGGGGTTCTTTGATTCGTTCAAGGCCTCTTTCCCTACCACTCCACAACCTGATCCCTCTCCACAGCTGTTAGCACTCACTGCTCAGCTGCAACATGTGTCCACATCCCTCTCCTCTATTCTTTCCATGCAACAGGACTCTGTGTCCTCAATGACAGCCCTTTCTCAACAGCTGTCATCTCTTATTACTTTTTGCAACTCTACTCTTCCCGCCACTCTGGCTAGTTTACAAACTCTCATTGGCTCCCTTTCAAACTCTGTGTCATCAGATCTTGCTGATGTGCAAGATTCTCTAGACCTTCATCTTGCACAGCTGCAAACTCTGCTGTTCACAGCGTCTGATAGGGAAAATATTGTAAAGCTAACCTCCCTTGCTGATTCCCACTCCTCTTCTCTTCAGTCCTGTCTTTCCCAGCTTACAGAGGTGAAGGATAACTTGGCTTTCTTAGTGACTAGCCTTGTTGGTCCCAAACCTTCTGCTAAACCTGCTGGCAAGCCTGCTGACTTTGTGTCTTCAGGCAGACCAGGTGTTGAAGTCGCTGCTTCATCTCCTTCAAAGGGGGAGAAGTCATCTGCCTCGAAGACTAAGTCTAAGGGGGAGAAAACTTCTTCTCCTAAGGAGATACCAGTGTCTGCAACCCAAACTGGTCGGCCAGCAGATATTTTTGAAACAGGTACAGCTGAAGGTGCCTCTCAAGCTGCTCTGCCTACTCAGGCTGTCTCTTCAAACCCTGCTCAATCTAAGGGGGAGAAATTCATCTCTGAGGACAGGCCCAGCAGTAAAAGAAGGCATCTAATTATAACAACAGAAGAAGAAGAAGAAGAGGAAATTCCTGAGGCTGCTACCACTACAGCAGCTAAAGGAAAAGGAATAGCAGAAGATGATCCCACACAGCAGAAACAAGCAGAAGATCAATTTCACAAAGCCAGGGCTAAAGAAATGGGTCTTCCTATGGACAAGTATTTTGAGTTCAGAGAAGAACAGCTTCAAGCCCTGGAAGTGCTTAGAAAAGAAGAAGAATCTGCCAAAGCTGCCAAAGCATTTGCACTTCAAGAAGCAAAGAAAATTAAAATGTCTACTCTAGAAGTGCAAAAGAAAATATTGGAATCTACTAAGGGATCAACAGGGGAGAAGGAAAAGGAAGTAGAAAGAGGTACTCTGGTCTCAGTGACCAAGCCTACAGTGCCTCATGCAAGAGTTCAATACCATTTTGACGACCTGGCAAAGAAAAAATTTCAAGATGTTGCTGAAAGAAGGCTTGCCAAGGAATCAATTGTCAAAGCTGTCCCTATATCAAGAAAAGGCAGTTAGTGGAAGTTGAAAATAACAAGGATGGGTGCAACAGGCCCAGAATTGGAAACATATGACCACACTGACGTAGCACAGATGGGGTACAGAGAATGGATTGAGCTGGCAGTTGCCCTGAGTGAATCAAAGTCAGAATCGGCTAAGGAAATCAGGGCATATGTCAAGAAATTGATGGAAAGAGTAAAGGACCTTGGCCTGATCTCTAAAGAAGTAAGTGAAGGTGTCTTTGTGACACATCCTAAAATAAAGGCCAGAAGAACTAAGAAGGACACAGAGCTGGAAGAACTCCTTATAATGATTGAACAAGGAGATTATGCTGTGGAAATTAAAGGAGTTGACCACAGCCTGCCTAAAGGAGTAGAATTTGAAGATGGCAAAGTAATTGAAGAGCCTGAGTTAGGGGCATTTTTTGTATATCCCTTGTCTCAGAAGAAATGCTTTCAAAGAGCTTCAGACCTACATAAAGTTGGTCTTAAGCAGCTTGCAGCCTTCAGAATTGCCTCCTCCTTCAGACAGTCCAGCTTATGGAGAGCAGCCATCTGGGATGAGCTGAAAGGATTCTATAACAGAGGTGAGCTTCAAGATTCTAACTTCATGTTTCTCAGAGTTGAAATTGAAGAAATGGAAGAAACGAGGGAAGAACTTGAAAGAAGATTCAAACAAGGAATGCCACCTCTAGTCCAGTGAAGTCCATCTGCCATCTGGGCAGGTGAAGAATGGAAGCTGTCCATCAGTTGGACAGGCTTACCATTATTTGTTCCCAACAAAAACAGTCCAATGTACATCAGTTGTACTTTATTTACATTTGTTGTAATTTCATTTTACATTAGTCGTAATATACATCAGTACATTAGTTGTACTTTTGTAAGAACATGTGTTGTTCTAATGTAATAAAAAATTAGTGTATATATAAACTGATCTTTTACTTTATGTTGATGTTGTAATTTTATTTCAGCAAATGTACTGTAAAAATATATAGTGATTTTTGATAAGGCCAGCTTAGACTGGTTATTGCAAATAGGGGGAGATTGTTAGGCACAAAAAGGCCTCAGTCAAACTTGTTCTACATCTGAGGGGGAGATTTCTAATCAAACCTGTTGATACATTTGAAAGTTGAAATTAAGGCCTGTTATATGCCTTATTGAAACCTGAAAATGATTTGCAATATCAGTCCAAAGCTGTTCAATGTGTTGCATGTGTTGCAACTAAGACAGTTTGTCCAAGCTGCTTTGTCTGCTGAACAGGCTGGACATAAACTGTCTACGCTGCTCTACACTGGTGAGCAGCTTGGGCATTTTTCAAGTGTTCTGTTCTTTGTGAACAGAACCTGTTCTTTGTGAACAGGCTAAACACTTTATGGAATACGTTTCCAAGTCATCATGTATTGTTTTTGGCTACAAGATCAGTTTACAAAGTCGAAGACAAAGTGGAAAACAGAACTGCTCAGCCTGTCCACGCTGTTCTGTAACATGAAGACAAAAGGTTATTTGAAAAAGGGTGACAGACCTTTTTCTTATATCAAAATAGGCCTTTACAAGGAAGAAAGACGCAAAGTTGACATTCCTAAATTGGTTAAAGGCAATGCAACAGTAGACAAAGTGAAAAGACAAAAGTTCTGCACATGTGAAGACAAGTCTGCTTTTCAGAAAAGTGCAGAAAAGTTATGTTGTCTTTTCAAACAAGACTTCTCCTTTTTCATTCCGTCCAATGAAGAAGTTTCTCTTAGATCCTCTGAGTGAGTATAAAAGGAAGCTTCTAAGGTCAGAAAGATCAAGCCAAAAAAAGCTAAGTGCTAAAGCCAAGAGTGAACGTGCAAGTACATTCTTCATGCATGCAAGCCTGCCTGTGTAATACAGTTTCTTTGTGTCTAAGCTGTTCTACATAAGCTGTCCTTCTAAGTCTTGTAAACACAGTGAGTGCTTCTTAGTGAGTGTATTCATTGTAAACTAGTTTGAGTCTGTCTTAGACTAGTGAACATACTGTTGTATCTGTCATCTCAGCTTGAACCTTTCTGCATTCAAGCTTGTTTGTAATTAACATTTGTTAATAATACATACAAACATTGAGAAAATTGTGTGTAGTCTTTAAATAGCTGTATTCACCCCCCTCTACAGCTTAAAGCTATATACTTTGGGAACCTCTCGGGACCTACAATTGTACGTAGATTATTACATGATAAAATATACCAAAAACACATTGAATATTAATGTTAATCTACATAAAAAGATATAGAAATGTATAAGAAACATAAAAATATATTAAATATATAAGAAACATAACATTTTACATAGATTATGTGTGATTTTTTACAAGTAGTATAGTATTATACTCTATGTACATTATGATGTAATCTACGTAGATTATCATGTAAAACATCTAATAACTATTACATTCATTATAAATATAATATCTTACAAATAATTTTAATTATAAAATATGGAAGATGAATCTGTCCAATGTAAGTAGATTATAAGAATATGTACGTCGATACTCTACATAGAATGTCACGCAATCTACGTAGAATGACATTCAATTGTAACACCCCGAGATTTGTAAAACAATTAAATATTAATTAACTATGACATAAGAATGGGTTAATGTAGCATTTGAATCCATGTAGTATAATTATGTCAGATTTATTTATGTGGAAATTGAAGTATTTAATTGTTGCACCAAATAACATTATAGTTTTATTTTAGAAAGATGAAAGAGTTATGGAGAGGGAGGTGTTTTGCATTTATGTGAGAGTTAGAGGGTTGGGATGGCCAAAGGCCAAATCCCTCCTCTGTTTCTCCTTCTAAACCGTCCAACACCCTACACACACACACACACACACACACTTTCATTTTGTTTCAAAGAAAGAAAGAAGAGAGGAGAAGAAGAAGCTAGGGTTGGAGATTTTGATCAATGATTTCAATATTGAAGACAAATACTTGATATTAGAAGCATTTTGAAGGTATAATCATCTCCATTCTTTCTCCATCATCTTCATCTTCTCCATTTCTCCATTGATGGAGAATGAAACCTTATGTGGGTATTGTTGGGTTGAGTTACTAAATGACTCAAAAATCATGTATTGGTTAATGTTTATGGTTTATAAACTTATTTGAGTCATAAATTCGTGATTGAATGGGTTTGATTGGTGATTTGAGTAAAACCCGAGTTGGAGCTCCATTTGAGCTTTAATGGTGGATGAAATGGGTTATGGTGTTTTTACATATTTCGTATGATACATTATGGTCCAAACATGTTATTTATAGCAATGGAAGTAAATAGAAGCTAGTAGGAACTCAATTGGAGTTTTGAAGGCTTAGTTCGGGTTTTGGTCGTTTGGAACCCGTTTGGAGTTCGTATGGACTCCACGAAGCAATAAAATGCTATGTTATGGAATAATTTGTTTGGAAAGTGTTCAATTGTGCTATTAAAGTGTTTACATGAGTTGGGAAACACAAAATATGTGCAAGAACTCAAAATGGTGTTTTTAGGCTAAACCGCATGCCAAGTGTTCGGTGAAATGCCTCAATGAGTTCCAAAACATTTTGGGATTGGGTTTTTTATGCTTAGATGTAATTTGAATGTCTAAACATGGCCCAAATATGTTTAATATGGCTATGGGATTGGTTGGAATTGAATCCAAGCTCAATTGGAGCTCGGTGTTGTCGGTTGGAGCTTTCGGTCATTTTCGGACTCGTTCGGAGTCCGTATGAGCTCCATGAAATCATGAATTGTTATGAAATGATTCTATTATGTTTAGAGGGGTTTAAATGACCTTAATATGTTAATTATATGGTTGGTAAAGTCTATTTCAATGACTAGAAGCAATTATAGGAGTTTTGGAGGGTTTTGGTGCATTTTTGGGCATTTAAGGTGCAGTCTGTGGGTGGGCAGCCTCTTGGTCGCGCCTATACCCCCTATGGGTCGCGCCATGACCACGTTTCTGCCCCCGAAATTCTTTTTCCATGGTTGGGGGTCGATGCTCGGGTTTTATGCGTCCGATGCACTTCTAAATTAAGTGTTTAAAGGGTTTGAGGGCCTTTGATCCATTCCGTAACTTGTAGGGCCTCATATGGACTTAGTACTTTCGGTTTGATGTCCCAATACTATTAGGCCACTCTTAGGGGCTTATATTGTGTTCGGGGGCTTACGGGTGTGCGTTATGAATGCTTTTAGGTGAATCGAGTCGAAAGGAGCTTGATTGCGAGCTTTAGCCATTCTTGGGGCTAATGTGATTTCGTTGGAAGGCTTGGGAATCCTATACACCGATCAATGTGAGTTCTAGCATTAGTGTTACATAATGTTCCTGTATATTGCTATTTGCCCTGTTGAACATATTGTTGAGCTAATTGTTGATATCTTGATAGTAGTAGCATATTTGCCCTCAATTTTGATATGTTGATTTCTTGAGCACATGTGAGGCACCTTGGACCTCCTCCTACTTGATATGTTGAGTTTATTGTCAATATTTGATGGTAGTTGCATAAGTACCCTAAATTCTCACGTGTATGATCCTTTGGGCTTATATGAGGCACGTCGGGCCTCACTATATTTGATAGGCTTTGTGAAGTCATACCTTGTTGAATACTTTGTGGAGCTATTCGTGGGCATATTGATAATTGTTGCATACTTGATTTCGTTTCTTTTACGTATGATGTATTTGGGCATATGTGAGGCACCCTTGACCTCACCATACTTGATATGTTTCACTTGATTTCGCCTGGAGTTGAGCTAACTGTTGATGTTTTGATAGTAGATGCATACATATCCTTCACTCCCACATGTATGATTATTTGGACTTATGTGAGGCACGTTGGACCACATCACACTTGATATGCTTTATGAAGCTATACCCTGTTGAATGCTTTGGGGAGCTATGTGTTGACATATTGATAATTGTTGCATACTTGATTTCTTTCCTTCTATGAAAGATTTGTTTGGGCTTATGTGAGGCACATTGGACCTCACTATACTTGATATACCTTGTGAAGCCATACCTTGTTGAATATTTTGAGGAGCTATGGGTGACATAATGATAATTGTTGCATGCTTGATTTCTTTTCTTCTAAGAAAGACTGGTTTGGGCTTATGTGAGGCACATTGGACCTCACTATATTTGATGTGCTTTGTGGAGCTATACCTTGCTGAATACCTTGTGAAGCTAACTGTTGATATGTTGATAGTTGTTGCTTACCTACTTTCATCTCTTTTATGAATGACTTAGGCTTGTGTGAGGCACGTTGGACCTCACCATGCTTGATATGCTTTCAAATGACCTCACCTGGATATCCATGGATAATGTTGGGCTAGCTCTAATCCTAAATTGAGCAATATATTGGGCTAGCTCTAAGCCTCAATTGAGCAATATGTTGGGCTAGCTCTAAGCCTAAATTGAGCAAGACGTCGGACTAGCTCTAAGTCTAAATTGAGCAATATATTGGGCTAGCTCTAAGCCTCAATCGAGCAAGAACGTTGGGCCAGCTCTAAGCCTAAATTGAGCACTCGATCATCTTAGTTATTGGACATACTCGTCGCTTATCATTGCATGCATGTATATTGTGTATTCCTTTTAATCTAGCAACTCACTCAACTTTGTTGACCCCTTTTAGTTGTTAAACCCCTTTCAGGTAAAGGAAAGCATCACACATGACCATCTTGGTAGTGGTTGGACCTTGACTAGCGGCTCCATTGTGTTCGCTTTTCTTTGATAAAGCTTTGGGGTGGGGATTTAGTGGACTCCCGTTTTGGTATATGCTCGAGAATGAACTTAGCTTTTATGCATGGTTAGATAGTCTGGATGTTTAAAATTTGTAACCCCATCTGCTTCGATCCATGATACCCCACACTTTGCTCAGTATTAGGTGAGAAAGTGGGAAGTATCATGTTGATGGCTTTTGAATATTGAAAATTTAAATTTGACCACATTTCCGCAAGTATATTCTGATAATTATTGTTAATTGTTCGTGAAACATCTATCTTAGTTGGAAGGGTGTTTCAATTCAATCTACGAAGAATGACATGCAATCTACATAAGTATCGACGGACATATTCTATGTATAATCTACGTAGAATGTCATGCAATCTACGCAAAATGACATTCAATCTACGTAGAATGACATTCAATCTACGCAGAATGACATTCAATCTACGTAGAATGAAATTCAATTTACGTAGAATGACATGCAATCTACGTAGAATGTTATTCAACAACGTAGAATGTCATGTAGAATGTCAAGTATCATATATTCTACATAGATTACATGATAAAATATACCAAAAACACATTGAATATTAATATACATTAACATAAAAAGATATAGAAATGTATAAGAAACAAAAAAATATATGAAATATATAAGAAACATAACATTCTACATAGATTATGTGTGATTTTTTACAAGTAGTATTGTATCATATATTCTATGTAAATTATCATGTAATCTACGTAGATTATCATTTAAAACATCTAATAACTATTACATTCATACATATCTAATATTTTACAAATAATCTTCATTATAAAACATTGAAAATGAAATCGTCATATTCTATGTATGGTATCGACGAACATATTTTATGTACAATATACTTAAGAATGTCATGCAATCTATGTAGAATGGCATGCAATCTACGTAGAATGACATGCAATCTACGTAGAATGACATTCAATCTACATAGAATGACATTCAATCTACGTAGAATGTCATGCAATCTATGTAGAATGTCATGCAATCTATGTAAATGTCGTGTAAAATGTCAAGTATCATATATTCTACATAGATTACATGATAAAATATATCAAAAACACATTGAAACAAAAAAAAAAGAAGATTTCATTTAGACATTTTATCAAACACTTGGTATGCAACTGATATAAAATATACCAAAAATACATAGAATAAAACTGTTAATCTACGTAGAATAACATGCAATCTACGTAGAATGGCATTCAATCTACGTAGAATGACATGCAATCTACGTAGAATGGCATGCAATCTACGTAGAGTATCGATGAACATATTCTATGTACAATCTACGTAGAATGTCATGCAATCTACGTAGAATGACATTCAATCTACGTAGAATGACATGCAATCTACGTAGAATGACATGCAATCTACGTAGAATATCATGCAATCTATGTAGAATGTCGTGTAGAATGTCAAGTATCATATATTCTACGTAGATTAAATGATAAAATATACCAAAAACACATTGAAACCAAAAAAATAAGATTTCATTTAGATATTTTATCGAACACTTGGTATGCAACTGATATAAAATATACCAAAAACACAATGAATAGTAATGGTAATCTACAAAAAAGATATAGATTTGTATAATAAACATAAAAATATATGAAATATATAACAAACATAACATTCTACATAGATTATGAATAGTAATGTTAATCTACATAATTTTTTATATAGACATATAATATTTCTATATAGAATACATTAATTTTTTAGCAATTAAATATTTTTTATATAGAAAATAACTTTTTTTTATAAAAAATATTTTTTTAATATTAAAATCAATTCTAATGAAAGAAAGAGAAAATGAAAATGAAAAAAAAAGTAAGAGAGATAAAGTTAAAAAGAGATGCATATAATAAAAAAGGTGGAAAGAGAAAGATAATATTTTTTATTCTAAAAATACCATTTTGATCCAAGGGCTCTAAAAGGTTCATAGGTTCTCACCATCTTTAAGGTTCTTAAAAGAACCTCTCCACACACACACACACACACACACACACACACACATATATATATATATATATATATATATATATATATATATATATATATATATATATATATATTATTAATTAATTAATTAAGAATTTTAGTTTTAATCAAACTCTAAGATAATTATATAATATATATCTTAATAATTATCTATATTATTTAAACTTATATAATTATCTCCATAATTTTATATCTATTAAATAATATTTATCTTTTATATATCATCTAATAATATATAAATGACTAAATAATTATTTATAATCATCTCTTATTTATTTGTTTATAATTATCCATCCGATTATCTAATAATAGATGATAATACTAATTCAAATAAATAAATCTTTTATTTAATATCTAATAACAAATAAAAGACTAGATAATTATTTATATAATTATCATCAAATGACAATAAAATCAATACAATATCTAATATTGTACCTTTAGTCCCCGTACTTTGAGATATAATTAATCACACATTAATTTAATCTCAATGATCATTTCGTGTCATAAACAATATCCAATATCATTTATCCAATAGTTTAATTGCATCTGCTGAGTTGTGCTCCTCAAGTGTTTTATGAATCAGCCATGATGCAGTAGTAATGTCATCCTTACACACCATATACTAACATATTCGCACTTGTGTAAGACGACATACTGTCCTGCAACATGCTTCTAAAGGAGGTCATGGCTAGACACTTTAGGCAACCAAGGTCATAAAAACTCTGACTCCCATTCGGGCATTCTTGTTAAAACAGCCTTCCAAAAAGAAACTTAGGTTGTATCACATGCATCGCGATATTTCAATGTGAAAGCTAGGCATGGATTAGATCAACCGTAGCAAACACGACTATGTTTCTCGACTCCCTGATCTCATACTGAACTGTAACAGACAGAGTAGAACACATCAGTTCTGTCCGAGCATGGGCATGCATTTCTGTCAGTATTGATCGTCGAGGGCCCTAGAAATATCTCTTCTTAGTTAAAAGAAGGTGCATATCTCATATTGACTATCTAGGCCTCCATCACGACTCCCACTGCAACCAGCCTCGAACCGTTATGATCACCCAGTTACGGATGACGTTAGGTTAGGCCAAATGTATAGCAGCACCCACACTAAAGTACGTAGACATCTCAGGTACTAAGGATTACCTTTTTGAGACGACTCATGACTATGATCCACAAAGTGGTCTCAATCGGTGGGTCAATCCAATATTTGTTCGCAACAAATACCAGTGAATTTGGTCCAACCTTTGCTATATTCATCAACCATGAATATCAACCAAACACCACAGTAGCCTTTTAATTCTCGTTGTGATTCCCACAACAACAAATAACTATGGAATAATTTTAGAATAATTTCAAATTTATTCTTGGATTCCTAAAACATGCAAAATAGAACAACATTAAAGATATCATGTTGATCTCTTTTATCTCAATAAACGCAACATGACTTCCATCAATTTAATGCTATTGTTCCTTTATCAAATGTAACAGTAATATGATCTATCGAAAAATTAATTTCAGACATGATCTTGTGTTCTCTAGTTAACTAACTTAACTTCCATTATTGTTTATCTTTGAAAAATTACACTAGTTCTTTATTACAAGTTCTTGTAATATTATTCAGATCCATTCTGAATCTCCTTACAAATTTTTATCCATTATCATTAGAGGAACTAGTAAATCACTCATAAAGACATCAGGACTAAAATTTAGGAGCTCTAGCAATTCAGATTCTTACTAGTGATACGTTTAGATGTTTAGTCTTGAATATCACAGTATGTGGTTTATCTATATCTTAACAAGATATCTTAACTTAATAACATTATGTTCAAAATTTGTGATATGTATCCATAACCACCAGAACCTGGTTATCTACAACATTTCGTTGTGGTATTCTATCAAGCTTGTCAACGAGTGTTTAAACAAGTCAAAGGCTATTACTTGACTAACCATCACACAAGTTGTATACATTTCACATGTAATTTTAATAAATTCAATTATACTTCTTGTCTAAACAACATTGACTATCAAGTCTTTAATTCTTTCTGACAAGTGAAGTGAATTAACCTCCATGTAACTCATTTACATTTAATTCTGCATTTTATTAGTTTCATTTATGTAACATCCTCGGATCTAAATTACTAAATTTCCATATAATGCAACCAACTTAGAAATTTAGTAATTTAGATCCGAGGATGTTACAATTTATATAATCTCGGATGACTATTCAACTCATATAATCTCTTGAACTAACTTTCAAGAATTATTTGAACACTTGAACAATTTACACAACAACATAGTTAACCCTTTTTATCTGAATATGACTACTAGCTTGTCCAATCTCTATTGACAAGTTACTATTCAAGTTCCACTTGAATCAATAGTCTATAATCATGGCTTAGTAATCTCAAACAATAAAAATTTCAAGCAACAAATTTTCAAATCCAAAAATTATTTATTTATCCCAAAAATACTTGCAAGAAATTCAAAAATTGTTTACTACACCATGATGAACTATTGATGACATGAACAATAGTGTCCAGCAGAGTATTCTCTAAGATGTCACTATACTCCCACTGAATCTATCATCTTTTTTCACTTCATTTTAGTCATCGCAGACATTATGCATAAAACTTTGTTCAATTGGTTATCACATATCCAAGAACAATAGAAAGTGAATAATTCAGATACACGAAGTCTCAACGCGGTCAACCTTGACCGTTTCCAAGTACTTGGGACAATTCCTTTCCCAGTGCTCAGTTTTCTAGCACTCAAAGAATTTGTCATCCTTGGATTTGACTTCTCTGGTTCTAGGTTTTAGCTACTTGTTAGCTTTAACCTCCGGTTCGGGAACTTACTTTCCCTTCCGTCTCTTTCCACATCTTCTCTCCTTAATCATTCCCTCAGCAGCCTGGAGAATCTGATGCAGCCCACTGATCATCTTTTCCATGCATATTGTAACAAATTACAAATTGCTAAATCCCTTCAATGAGGAATTGAGAATTAGATCTATGGCCATCTCCTGTGTCACCGGATACTCAAGTCTGCTAAGATGATCAAGATAACCTTTCATCTTCAGCACATGGGGTCTAACAGTTGTTCCTTTTGCCATTCTGCAGGAGCTCAGAACCCTAGTTGTATATGTTTCCCAGTCCGAGCCTGAGTCTAGAACATATCCTTTAGCCGACGATACATCTGGTAAGCTGGGACATCCATAAGGTTAGTCCGCAGCTAAGATGTCATGGTCGCTAGCATTAGACAAGCAACATTGACCGAATCCTCAGAGTGCTTCTTGTGGAGATTCTCTCCTCAACTGTAGCAGTCTCTGCAGGAGCAGGTTATGGTGCCTTTTCCAGAATATACGACTTTCACTCTGTACTCAGAACATTTGTCAGATCTTATTCCCAGTTCAGGAAGTTGCCTCTTTTGAGTTCTCCATATCCCGAATGGACCTCAAAGTAGCAGCATGTGCTTTTGGGGAGGATTTTCAAGTGGGGGATTGATATTGACGTTATCATTGTTGTTGTTACTGTTATTATTGAACCGCTTCTACCTCTGTCTTTTTCAACCATCTTAAACAATTTTTCAAAAATTAGTATTTGATTAACCATTAATAAATCAATAACCCAAATTTTAGAAAATGATTTATTAATCCTAAGAACCATTTTACTTATTCATGCACCCAACGGAGGCTGAACCTACATGAGTAAACGACTTAGGCAGGCAACTTATTACCAATTACCACCCCTTGCAACTCTTAGATCTTATGAGATTTTCAATTTCTCAAATTGATCATGTTTAATCTCATCCACACCTTGGGCAACAGTCTTACTGAGGTTCCACCACTGACACACACCATATAACAACTGCAAGTCACTGGCCCAAGTCTCACTTAGGATCCGCAGTGCTTACCTCACAGCTTCCCGAGTTTGCGGCGTAAGCACCAACGAAGGCTGAACGTACTTACGACGACCGGTCACCGTGAGTGCCACCGTATGGACGGTGTGTTGTGTCAGATTTTAATTTGGTTTTATAACCAGTCTCTTACCAAGAGCTAGTGGCCAGTCAGGTTAGTCAGCGGGCAGGATCCTTTCAGTTCTAAACCTCTCGAAAATTCCTACAACCATAGCCCTAGCGTGACTGTCCTAGACACCACCTATTCTGGTAAACAATCCAGTTAATGTACCAGTTTTAAGAATTTCAACTCTTTGATCATATGACATTTTAAAAATAAATCTCATTTTATTTGAAAAACTAATTTCATAAAAATGTCACGTCTAACACCTAACAAAATAATTAAAGTTTCCAATTTAAACTTCCTTTTAAATACTTTAATTTTTCATCAAAAATGATTGTAGTTTTAATTTATTTTATTTATCTACTTTGTCACCACAACCACACAGATATAAATAATGCATAAAGAAATAAAACATACAACCACACAGTGACATAGCCTTGCCAAAAACTAAATTGGTTTCCGAGAGCCATACGGACAAACCAATTAGGTTAAAACCTAAGTAACAAAATCAACACACAAGACAAGAAGGTTGAACTCTTTCAGCTCCCACTAGCCTCAGCATCCGATGATGTCTCCGAGCGTCCTTGATGGATGACCTCCTTCTTGATGGACATCTTCGCCAAGATTTTTTACATAATTTAATCTAAATACATTTTCCTATTTTCTAGCCTATTACAGATTACATCTTAAAACCGGGATTCCAATGGCATGCAGACCTTCCCAAAAATAACCAATAATAAAAAATAGCAAACATTAATATTATATAAACAACCATCATAAACAAAGGGGTCTCAAAGCTTGGCTATGTCACAAACATTAATAAAGCGGTAAAACATATTAATAATCCAGAATTCATTTTCATCTTGCCAATAAAATAATTCCAAGACCAATTAATCTATCATTAATTGAAGTAATCATGTCCAATATCGTTCTTAAATTTAATACGGTTCGTAAACTCGAAATTTAGGAACACTTTCCATAATTAGAAACTTTTTCCCGAAAAATTTCAAATTTAATTCCATCTTTGCATTATCTTTGGATTCATAACTATACTTTTTTTAAAATATTCAATTAACCATTCAAACAACTTTGAGACTTAAACTTACTATTTTAAGAAACTTTTGTTAAACAACCTTTAATAAATATAGTTATTATCTTGAAATAATATTGATAAATAATTTAAACTTCTTATAAGTAATTATCAATCAACTATCATTTAATTGAAATGCTTTTCAAAAAAATAAAATTTATTTAAAATGTCAATTTTCTAAATAAACAATTTTTACCAATAAAATGTCTTTTAAAAATATTTAAAGAAAATTGATCATCTTTAAATAACACCAAAAACTTTTCTTTATGGTTTTAAACGATTTCTATAAAAAAACGTTAATGTCGAGATTAAATCTCAAAACATTAACCATGTCCTAGCATGAAACTCAAAGTCATGATTTCATCAATTTGAAAATAGAATCCTTAAATTAACTCCCTTTAATTTTATAATGCATTTTATGAAACTAAATATTAAATGTATAAATTAAATCCAGTTTATAAATTAAAACTATCATCAAATTTTATTAGGCTATAGGTTTCAAAAACCTATGACAAGGCCTATTAAAAAATGATGATATTAATTTTAATTTCAACATTTAAACTTACCTTTTAATTAAAACCGATTTAATTTTAACGACGAATTACTAGAAAACAGAAATGAACCAACTTAGTTAATCGACTCATACTTGGGTTCAGTAACCCATATGAACCGAAAATAAGTAGGGTATTAAACCGTTTGACGGATGAAATTAATCGAAGCCTTTAATCAACTCACTTTGATTATTTCGATTTCCATATTCCAATTAATCGTTTAACTATCGAATCGAATAATATTTAAACCGATTTGTGAATTTTATAAAACTAATAAAGTCTCCTACTTTAATTTTTATAAAACCGAAAACATATTTACATATATTTAGTCACAAATGTTTAAATATTAATAATCAAACACTTTTTGATTTATTAATTCGATTTTAACGCATTTAATTTAATAGTTTGAGCTTAACCGTGAATAAACGACATAACGGAATAAACCATCAATGACTTCGGTTACCACATCATAACTGAGAGGTCATGGGTCTCAACCCATGGCCGAAATCTCTAGGTTTGAATCCGCGAACTGAAACGTTTAATTTTCGTCTTTAATCAATTAAACAATTTTAAACAATCAAACATCAACTAAATAAAACGAACTAAGGTTTCAAAATCCCGAGTTCTGAGAAACTCCAAGGTTGGCCGAGAATCACCATGGGGTTTCCAAAACCTTTGGTCGATTTTCTCCAAGCCAAATCAAAACCTTAAACATTTTAATTATTGATTTCGACCGTTTAAACACTTTTGATTAAGAAAATCGAAAACTTTAATAACGTTGGACATAAATACACGAATAATACTATCATTATGTTACTTTGAGGTGGCTCTGATATCACTGTTGGGAATTCGTATCGTTTTTCATAAAAACATAAACATTAATCACATTAAATGCACAACGGAAGTTTTTTAAAATCCTGAATTCCATACACGAATCATCAAGATACATAAGATAAGTAAACGAGAAATCAATAATAATCCGAACCCTTGTATTCGATGACAAGAATACAAGAATGAGATGCTCTCGGTATCCACCGGTGATGACACGGTCGAGCGGCGCCAAGTATGCAATCAAACACACGAAAAACGGAAAAACCAAACAAACAATCGTATAAGTTTGGTACAGCCGAGATGGCCACCACACACAGCTTAAAGTGTGTGTGCCGTCCATTCCTCCCTCGTTAGGTCACACCTAATTCATCTTTATAGCACTATATGTATCTCTTGTGTGTGTGTCTATATATATATATATATATATATATATATATATATATATATATATATATATATATATATATATATTATTAATTAAGAGTTTTAGTTTTAATCAAACTTAATATAATAGTATAATATATATCTTAATAATTATCTTTATTATTTAAACCTTATATAATTATCTTTATAATTATATATCTATTAAATAATATTTATCCTTTATATATTATCTAATAATATATAAATGACTAGATAATTATTTATAATTATCTGTTATTTATTTGTTTATAATTATCCATCCAATTATCTAATAATGGATGATAATACCAATTCAGATAAATACATCTTTTATTTAATATCTAATAATAAATAAAAGACTAGATCATTATTTATTTAAGTATCATCCAATGACATTTAAATCAATACAATATCTAATATTGTATCTTTAGTCCCCGTACTTTGAGATATAATTAATCACACATTAATTTAATCTCAATGATCATTTCGTGTCATAAACAATATCCAATATCATTTATTCAATAGTTTAATTGCATCTGCTCAATTGTGCTCATCGGTGTAACCCTCAAGTGTTTTATGAAATCAGTCATGATGCAATGGTAATGTCATCCTTACACACCATATACTAACACTTTCAATGTACTACCCATCAATAGGTTGGACCCTAGGAGGCAAGTATTGATTGAGCTTGTTTAACTCAAGAACGTAGAACACATAATCAATAAGGATGGCAATCTGTTCAAGCTTAGTTTCAAGCTTTGCCCGTCTTTTCTCTCTTCTTAAGCGCTAGACCATGGCCGGCCCTAAGGGGGGTTCAAACGAGTTACGACCCATGGCATCAAACATCAAGGAACATTAATTTTACAGCAGTGTTGTTAATAGCGGAAATAGCAACCACGATCGCGTTTAGCGTAGAGATGCGGTGCTATGCCACTATTCATGTAGTAGCGGTTGCGATTACCTTTTTTTTAATAGATAGTATATATATATATGGGAAAATTATGTAAAAAACCATCAAAGTACAAATTTTTTTCGATTAACTCCCCATTTCATTTTTTATTTCTGATAAGTTCCTAAACTGCTTAAACCTTTTAAATTTTAAATTGGTCCGTTAACCTGTTATAACATAACAGGTTAACATGCTTAAACCTATTTTTCAAAAACCATCAAAGTATAAAAAAATTTCGATTAAGTCCTCATTTCATTTTTTTTTCCTGATAAGTCCCTGAACTACTTAAACATTTCAACTTTTCGATAAAATAAAATGTTTTTTTTAAAACTTTTATAAACGACGATTTTTATTTCGATGACAGAGCATGCCATGTTTGTCGATACCAAAATAAGTTGGTATGTAAGTAATATTTTTTCGAAACGACGATAGTTGTTTGAAAATAATAAAAAAAATTTTAAAAGTCCGTTATTCCGGATAACATAAGTTGGTTTGATGTAAAATCATAAGATGATTATTTCGATCCTATGTTAATCTAGACCACAATTTTTAAATATATATAACTAGTTTATCCCGACTAAACTTTTAACAATAAAATGATCGTTTTGATTTATCATTTTGTTTATTTTTTTTGCATCCACTTATGTGTGACGTGAGTGCCAATTGAACAATCACTTAAATTGATAAAACAACAAATAACATGAGTTTTGTCAATATAAGAGATTTGTATGGCAAAGAAATTAGTTGAGGGATTTATAAGACAAAATAATTTAGTTAAGGGATTTATAAGACAAAATAATTTAGTTGGGGGACTTAATCGAAAAAAATCATAGATTTATAAAATCCACGTCAGCAATTGCAACCCACTCTACAGGTGATCGGTAACTTTTCTTGAAAAAAACACCAAATTCGTGATTTTTATTTAGTTAAGGGTCTTATCAGACAAAAAAATTGATTGAGGGAGTTAATAAAAAAAGAACTTGTAGTTTGATGGTTTTTTACGAAATTTTCCATATAATACATATACATACATATATATATATATATATATATATATATATATATATATATATATATATATATATATATATATATATATATATATATATATATATATATATATATGGTAAGTATATTAGGTTAAAAATTAAGGGATACATGTAAAAGGCCAGAAGAGAAGCTTATTTTTTTTTTTTACATGAAGGTACCCCTGGCAATATAAACCCATTTGGAAAAGTTTGGGCCATATTGGTCTTTTTTTTAGTTCCAATGGGCATATTGGGTTCTTTATAATTTCAGCATTGGGTTGCAATAGGTTTTAAAGGGGGAAAACGGGTCTAATGGGAGAGATGAAGGAACAACGGGTCGAAATGGGTTGACATACGTGATACACTCATTAACTCATACACCGTTGACCATTTTGTTATTTCTGTCCATATTGAAGAAAAAAAAAGAAACGACGGCGCCCTCTGTCTCTCTCGCTCAATCACTCTCTACCGACGGCCGACTAGGTATTCCGTATTCCCGTCTGTCTCTCTCGCTCTCTACCCTGTCCACCGACGACCGACGCCCTCACCGGTCACCGCCCAGCCCTCCTTTCTGTCTCTCTCGCTCTCTACCCTGTCCAACGAGCAACGACGAACGACGCCCTCACGGCCTCACCAGTCACCACCATCGTCGGCGATCAACGACGGCACAGTCGTCAACGAATCCTTCAACCTTAAATTTCTTCAAAGTTGTTCAACAATCAATAACCAGGTTAGAAACTATCAATCGATTAAATATCTAGGGTTCTAACTTGGGCACTTGGGCTCGATTTCTCCTTTTTCTTTATGCTATATTGCTATATATGTGAAATCGAAGTAAATTATAGACTTTTTTCTGTTTTTTTTTTCACAATTTTTAGATGTCCATTAATCCATTATTCTAAATTTCTAATGATTTTGATTTTGATGTCTGTCCTACATTGTGGAGTCTTATCCATTTAGATGCATGTGCAGTACCCCTGGCAATATAAACCCATTTTGAAGAGTTTGGGCCATATTGCTCTTTTTTTAGTTCCAATGAGCATATTGGGTTCTTTATAATTTCAGCATTGGGTTGCAATGGGTTTTAAAGGGGGGAAAACGGGTCTAATGGGCCAGATGAAGGA
Source organism: Centrapalus pauciflorus (assembly GCA_020465985.1). Classification (NCBI taxonomy): domain Eukaryota; kingdom Viridiplantae; phylum Streptophyta; class Magnoliopsida; order Asterales; family Asteraceae; genus Centrapalus; species Centrapalus pauciflorus. Next base: position 85,677 of record JAANYP010006831.1, on the reverse strand, counting down.
ACAACGGGTTGAAATGGGTTGACATACATGATACACTCATTAACTCATACAACATTGACCCTTCTGTGATTTCTGTCCATATTGAAGAAAAAAAAAAGAAACGACGGCGCCCTCTGTCTCTCTCGCTCAGTCGCTCTCTACCGACGGCCGACTAGGTATTCCGTATTCCCGTCTGTCTCTCTCGCTCTCTACCCTGTCCACCGACGACCGACGCCCTCACCGGTCACCGCCCAGCCCTCCTTTCTGTCTCTCTCGCTCTCTACCCTGTCCAACGAGCAACGACGAACGACGCCCTCACGGCCTCACCAGTCACCACCATCGTCGGCGATCAACGACGGCACAGTCGTCAACGAATCCTTCAACCTTAAATTTCTTCAAAGTTGTTCAACAATCAATAACCAGGTTAGAAACTATCAATCGATTAAATATCTAGGGTTCTAACTTGGGCAGTTGGGCTCGATTTCTCCTTTTTCTTTATGCTATATTGCTATATATGTGAAATCGAAGTAAATTATAGACTTTTTTCTGTTTTTTTTCACAATTTTTAGATGTCCATTAATCCATTATTCTAAATTTCTAATGATTTTGATTTTGATGTCTGTCCTACATTGTGGAGTCTTATCCATTTAGATGCATGTGTAGTACCCCTGGCAATATAAACCCATTTTGAAGAGTTTGGGCCATATTGATCTTTTCTTAGTTCCAATGAGCATATTGGGTTCTTTATAATTTCAGCATTGGGTTGCAATGGGTTTTAAAGGGGGGAAAAACGGGTCTAATGGGCCAGATGAAGGAACAACGGGTTGAAATGGGTTGACATACATGATACACTCATTAACTCATACAACATTGACCGTTCTGTGATTTCTATCCATATTGAAGAAAAAAAAAAGAAACGACGGCGCCCTCTGTCTCTCTCGCTCAGTCGCTCTCTACCGACGACCGACTAGGTATTCCGTATTCCCGTCTGTCTCTCTCGCTCTCTACCCTGTCCACCGACGACCGACGCCCTCACCGGTCACCGCCCAGCCCTCCTTTCTGTCTCTCTCGCTCTCTACCCTGTCCAACGAGCAACGACGAACGACGCCCTCAAGGCCTCACCAGTCACCACCACTGTCGGCGATCAACGACGGCACAGTCGTCAACGAATCCTTCAACCTTAAATTTCTTCAAAGTTGTTCAACAATCAATAACCAGGTTAGAAACTATCAATCGATTAAATATCTAGGGTTCTAACTTGGGCAGTTGGGCTCGATTTCTCCTTTTTCTTTATGCTATATTGCTATATATGTGAAATCGAAGTAAATTATAGACTTTTTTCTGTTTTTTTTTTCACAATTTTTAGATGTCCATTAATCCATTATTCTAAATTTCTAATGAATTTGATTTTGATGTCTGTCCTACATTGTGGAGTCTTATCCATTTAGATGCATGTGCAACATGTCCTTCAAATAATAAGCTGGAAATACCAAATTAATGAATTGTGTTAAAACTCTAAAAGTCTAATCTAAAGCTTTGTTTCATTTGAAGCCACTGTAAAAAACTAAAAACCAAAAATTAAATGAAGAGCTATACCAAATATTCTCCAAATTAGATTAGTGGCTAACATCAACTAAACTCTAACGGGTCTTATAACAATAGTAGGTTCAAAAGACAAGAAAAGGTGCCACATAGAGCCATACTTTAATAGTTTAATGTTACAAGATTGTATTATACTATTATTTAAAGATATATATCTTCAGGATATGTCGGACATTCCAAACCAAAGTGTAAACGAGGAGATTGAAGATGAGGTTAGTACTTCAATGTCGAGTAAACAACGGTCAGACGTATGGAATTATTTTGAACAATTACCAGTTGGACCGGATGTGGTTAAAAAGGCAAGTTGTACCGCTTGTGGAAAAGTATATATGGCCAACCCTCGTTCGGGAACGTCTAACATGAAGCGACATATCCCTAAGTGTTTTAACATTGATGAGCCCGATCCACCACAAAAACGTGCTCCATTAGATCAAACGTTGTATAGGGAGAAGTTGGCGACCGCTATAATCCAACATAACTACCCTTTTCGTCATGTTGAACACAAAGCAACTCGAGACTTGCATAAATTCTACATTTTGATGTAAAAACAATAACATGAAACACAGCAAAAGCAGATGTGTTAAAAATATATGAGAGAGAAAAAACTATTCTTAAAAAGAAGTTGGAAGATTTAAACACTAGGATATGTCTGACATCAGATTTGTGGACTTCTGTTACGTACGAAGGATACATGACATTGACTGCTCATTATATTGATGACGCATGGGTTTTAAGAAGAAAAATGTTGAACTTTAGAGCTATACCTCCTCCTCATAGCGGTCCTCTTTTAGCGGAGTATGTCATTAACTTTTTAATGGATTGGGGGATTGAAAAAAACGTTTTTACGATTACTTTGGATAATGCAACAAACAATAATGGTCTAATTAATTTTCTGAGAGATCATTTACGTTTAAATAACACGTTGGTTTGTGATGGAGATTTTATACATGTGCGTTGTGGAGCACATATATTAAATCTAATTGTACAAGCGGGATTGAAAGTAATCGAAGGGGCCATTCACAAGGTTCGAGAGTCCGTACATTATGTGAGGGGAAGTTCTACAAGAAAGTATAAGTTTGCGGAATGTATTGCATACCTTTCATTGCAATGTGGGAAACATGTGCATCTAGACGTTGCGACACGATGAAATTCTACGTATCTAATGCTTGATAGTGCGCTTGTTTACCGTCAAGCTTATGCTCGATTGCAATTAGTTGATCCTAATTACAAGACTTGCCCATCACAAGAGGAATGGACTGGGGTGGAATGCATTACTAGATTCTTAAAACCTTTTTATGACGTTACAACATTGTTTTCTGGAAATTCCTACCCTACTTCAAATTTGTATTATCATAACGTGTGGAAAATTCAATTGAGTATCCAACAAGAGTTGCAAAATTCGGATCCTCTTATACGTAACATGGCAAAAAAATATGAAGACCAAATTTGATAAATATTGGGAGACTTACAGTACAATTTTGTCATTTGCGGTTATTTTGGATCCTTGATACAAACTTAAGATTATTGAGTTTTGTTTTTCAAAACTTGACATGGAGCATGACGTGTATTTGATGAAAGTGAAAAGCATTCGTGATGGTTTGTATAAGTTATATGAGGAGTATGAGATTCGGTCTAACGTGACGCGTAGTTCATTCGTAGCACGGAGTTCACATGATGCTGGGGATGGGATGGACGACTTGGATGGATTTGAATCATTTCCAAGTCAATTTAATGAGTTTCAGTGCAATAAGTCACAACTTGAACAATATTTAGGAGAACCTACACTTGATAGAAGAGAGGATATTGACATTTTACAATTTTGGAAGGAAAATAAAGTGAGGTATCCGAATTTGGCTCTTATGGCTCGTGATATTTTGAGCATTCCGATTACTACTGTTGCTTCCGAGTCATCATTTAGTACCGGTGGTCAAATCCTGTGTAAGTATCGAAGTTCTATGTTACCAAAAATGCCGAGGCGTTGTTGTGTACCCGTGATTGGTTGTGCGACATAGAAGGAGGTATTGTATCTAGCCTTGTTTATATTCATATTTTTATGTGTTTTTATGGTTTCTTTTTTATTATTAATCATGATTTTTTTTATATATGTTCAGATGACGATGGACCAGATGACGATGTTATAGAATATTTTGAAGCATTGATTCCGACTCTTAGTAGTGGCAACTATTAGAATATATGTGAGATGTGAAACAAAGATTTTATATATTATTAAGTTTTTATAGCCTGATTCATTTTGGTTCGAAATAGGAGCAACAAAAGGAATTGGACATGGGCAAAAAAAGAAGTTTTGTTTTTAATTTGAGCTTGATTTGCAATGTAAATCAATTGTATTGATTAACCTTTACAATTCAAAAATCTTTACATAATTGATCTTTAAATTATAATAATAAAGATTATATAAAAAGTATCAATGTATTATGCATATGGCATTGAGAAATAAAAGTAGCGGGTCAAGATGACCCGAACCCGTTTTGACCCATGACCCAAACCCGCCCAACCCGCCCATTTTGCCAGGCCTACATGAATGCGTGAGGCTGTGGGAAAAAATACATATGTGTAAAAGGCCAGAAGTCTAGAACAGAGCTTCTTCCACTGTCGCCGACCATCCTCCACCTCCAGCGACTTCCATAATCAGCAGAGAGCTTCTTCAACTGTCGCCGACCATCCTCCACCTCTAGCGACTTCCATAATCAGCAGTTCATCACTTTTATATCTCTAAAGGTTTTCTTCTGATTTTTTTCTGATATTTTTTCTTTTTATTTCATCACAGGATTTAGCTACAAAAATACATACTAGTTATTAGTTATTTTAATTATTAGTTCAGTTAATGATTTCTTATTTTACTGATCTACATCTTTAATGGTTTTTTTCTGATTTTTTTTCATAACAGTAACTTAGTGTTACAATGTTACATCATTGATTTTGCTACAAAAATACATATTAGTTATTTATTATTAGGTTAGTTCATGATTTATTATTTTACTAATTTTACATCTTGAAAGATTTTATCATGATTTTTTTATTTTTATTTTCATCAAAGTATGTTAAGTACTGATTTTGCTACAAAAATACATATTAGTTATTTATTATTAATTATTAGCCTATTAGCTCAGTTCATGATTTCTTATTTTACTAATTTTACATCTTTAAAGGTTTTATTCTGATTTTTAATCTTTTTTTTTCATCACACTGTATCAGTTATAATTTCATATTTTTATAGAAATGGTTAGAGAAAAAGAAGTTGATCCAGGATGGACATATGGTACATTGATTGAAGGAACTAAGAATTCGGTTCAAATGCAATTTTTGGGGTTTTGTATCAAAAGGCGGAATCACTCGACACAAACATCATCTTGCTTGGGTTTCGGCGGACGTAGCAAAATGCAAAAAAGTACCAAATGATGTAAAACAATTATTTAACGAAAGTTTTGAGAAGAAAAAGCTCATGAACGATTCAGTGAGTAACATACCTCACTTTGATGATGTTGTTGATTTTAAAGAAGAACAAAAGAAGAAGTTGCTAGGATTTCTAAAAGAAAGAGACCATCTATTTTCACTACCTCAGCGGCGCCGTCGGCAAAGAAAGGACCGTTGGATATGTTATTTAAGGAATCAAGTCAACCGGGAAAGAAAGGGGGGCACTTAGTTGGAACTCCACAGTACAATGAAGTTCAAAAGAAACTAAGACTTGATGCGGTTCAAAAGTTCTCTCGTTGGACGCATGATGCGGGTCTTCCATTAAATGCCGTGAAATATGATAGTTTAGGGCCCGAACTTGAAGCATTTTCTCGACATGGTTGCGGTATAAAGACCCCTAGCTATCATGAGGTACGAGTTCCTATGCTAAAGCTTGAGATGGAACATACCAGGAAAAATTTTGTAGAAAATGAAGTTGAGAAGACAACCTACGGATGCTCTTTGATGGCTGATGGATGGAGGGACCGGAAAGGAAGAGCACTTGTTAAGTTTTTGGTGAATACCCCCTGAGGAAGTATGTTTATCGAATCAGTGGATGCTTCTAGCTATATACATACAATTACTATTTATTTAAAGGGCAACTAGTGGAAGAAAAATATCCACACATCTATTGGACTCCGTGTGCAACACATTGCATAGACTTGATGTTTGAAGATATCTTCAAGTTGCCACATCTGAAAAGAACAATTGAGAGGGCGATTACATACATTTACAACCGCACATTGTTATTGAACATGATGAGAGAGTTCACTGGACAAAAAAGATATGGTTAGGCCGGCGAATACCCGATTTGCCATCGCTTTCATAACACTGAATTGCTTTAGAACTCACAAGAATAATCTAAGAAAGATGTTCACTTCGGAATCGTGGACAAAAAGCAAATTTTCGAAAGAGGCGGGAGGCAGGCAAACAACAAATACCATATTGTTGCCATCTTTTTGGAGCAACATAGATATTGCCGTGAGAGTGGGTTTGCCTTTATTGGGTGTGCTTCGTTTAGTTGATGGAGAGAGAAAGCCTCCCATGGGATATATATATATATGAAGCGATGGATAGGGCAACGAAGACGATTGCCGCCTCTTTCAAGAACAAATTGGATAAGTATGAACAAATCTTCACCATCATTGATACGAAATGGAATTGCCAATTATATCGACCATTACACGCGGTCGGCCATTTGTTGAATCCATCTATTTTTTATAACAATCCGCATATAGAAGAGGATTATGAGGTGATGGAAGGGTTGATGTCATGCATCTGTAAGTGGTCAATGACCGAAGATGAGGTGATGAAGATTCATGCTGAGCTTCCTTTATATATGGCTGCACAATGGATTTTTGGAGACCCGGCAGCGAAGCAAATGAAAGTAAAACTTGCACCAGTTTTATACATATATTTATAAAGGGCTAATGACAAAAATAGTAACATGTTTTGTCATTTTTTCATTAATAGCAACATTATTATTTTTTAATCATTAATAACAATAAATTTTGTTTTTTTTATCAATATTAGCAACTTTTAACCCAACTAACTGAGTTTCCAGTTAACTTTGCTGAGTTGGATACCCACGTGTATAACTAGATGTACCATGTTATCCACTCGGCTTCCGGATGTGCCACCATCGCCGCCCGAACCGCCAGAATCTTGGCCCAACATGAGGGCATATTGAGGTCGAGTAAGACGTTGTTGTATAGATATCGTAACCATGGATTCGACAGTAGTCCACTTTATTCCGGTATAATCTTAACAAGAAATGGTCTCCAGAGGGGCTTTTGCATGGGGTTGATCGTGATCCGGTGACAATAAAGACTCGCTCTTGCGACCTGGGATCGAGTGAAGGGTGAATTTTAAGCCACGTTCGTCTTTTTCGGTCCCAATTATTGATGGGTTTGTCGAGGGTGTAGCCGAAGTTTGGGTCGTCGTACAAGGTTGAGACAAGTGGGTCGTATTTGAGGTTGGAGACCGGGTCGGGTTGGTTGTTACAGTTGCAGGGATTTTGTTTGGATGGAGAGAAAATGGGGATTGAGTCGAGAGTGGAAAAGAAGAAGCGGGCCCAAAGAAGTAACAATGCAGACACAGCCTGGCAATGAAGACGAAGGGTCGGTCAAGAATGCAAATCGCCGGCTTTCGCTAGCCAGTGGGGAAGAATGCCACCATGGAGGATCCCAAAATTTTAACTTATATATTTTACCTTGCTGATGTGGATAACCTGGTACAACTTGGGTGTCCAACTCAGCAAAAAAAATCCATGTCAGCTAAGTTAACTGTTAACTGGAAACCTAGTTAGTTGGGTTAAAAGTTTCTAATATTGATAAAAAACAAAAGTTATTGTTATTAATGATAAAAAAAATAATAATATTGCTATTAGTGAAAAAAATGACAAAAGATGTTACTATTTTTGATCATTAGCGAATTTATAAACTATAACTTTTAAGATCTATGATATCGTTTAACCATCAATATTACTTGGTATTCTTTATTTGTTAATAAATTAGCCGAGTGGTGGAAACAATATGGATCACCAACACCAACTCGGTGCTCTGAGAAAATTTGCGGTGAAGGTGCCGAGTCTTACATGTAGTTCATCCGGTTGTGAACGTAATTGGAGTGTATTTGAACATGTAAGTAACTAAGATTATGTATTATAAAAAGTAAAAACATACTATAATTTATACTATTCATAGTTTTATACGTGTTAATAGTTATTATATTTTACTTGCAGCTTCATTCTAAGAAAAGAAATCGGTTAGAGCAATAAAAGTTGAATGATTTGATATTTATAAAGTATAATCGGGCTTTGAGAAGGAGGTACGATTGTCGTGATACAATTGACCCAATCATCATCTTGGATGACACTAATGTTCAAGATCCCAATGAGTGGTTGATGGAAATTTTGGAAGAAGATGCTCCAGTGTTTTAAGGTGAAGACTTGACGTGTGGAAATGTTGCGGCTGCTAGCGGGGCGAATGAGGCGCCTTATTCGACAAGAAGGAGTGGGAACAACAGGGGTGTTGGCATATCAACCTCTAGGTCTAAAGGAAAAATTCATTTAGTAGACGAGAAGAGTGAAGAAAGTGAAGAAGAGAATGATTTGGAGCTTATAAAGATTATGTGTCGTCAGACGGAGAGATGATATGAAGAATTAATTAATCTATGATTGACTTTTAATACTTTCAACTTTTAAGACTTTATTTTGAAGTTAAAATGACTTTTAGTAGTTTTAAAACTTTATTTTGAAGTGAAAATGTTAAATACATTGAATAATTTAACGTAATATAATATATATTTTGGTTTTAATACTATATCTTTTAAAAATGAAATAGCGGGCGTTATCGCTTATGTAGCATATAGGTAGCTCGTCACTATAGTCCGCTATTCGCAATCAACAACTATGTTTTACAATCCAATAATGTGAGACCCAAGATTCCTCAAAGGTCTCAAGTCAAGGCCCAGTAGCAATGCAATATCAATCAGGAAACTAAGATAAAATTAACAGTTGCAGAATAAAAGTTAATTACAATCAGAGACAATTTTAAGTAGCAAGGTACAAACATCTAGACTATTACATCAAATCACATCATATAAACTAGACCCGAACCCCAAAGCTCTATCATCAGCCAAATACCAAGGTGTTGAAACATGTTCTAAAGCACTTCAAGCTCTTTCAGATTCCTGACCTATGAACTAGGTCCAGCCAATCCTTTGCCTTTACCTGAAAAATAATGCAATAACGGGTAACCTTAATTGCTTAGTGAGAATGTAGAATTTCACATTTAACATGCAATTATGAACGCGGAAGCACATGCACTGCACTCGGCTCATGCACGACTCAGCTCTAAATGCACTGCACTAGGCTCCTGCACAGCTCAATCTCGAAGGGTCATTGGCCAATTAATGCTCTTTTGATGCGCGACTTTTGCTCAGTTCCCAGTTATAAAACTGTTGTTGCTCTTGAGACTATTAGACAAATTCATAAGGAATGCTCGGATGATGATAATCCATACACACGCATCATTAGTGGGGATCAGCCACGTACAGGGCTAGCTACCAGTAAAAGCTCTACATGGATATCATCGGAATGCTCAGCTCTAGCTACCCTCTGTGCTTTCATCACATAAATCAGCACATCATAAGCCTCACATTAACCCAACACTGAGCAATAGTGATGGTGTTAAGCTTAACAATCAAATGACTCGTCAAAGAATCGAGTCTAGAAGAAGAAATACTCAGCTCAACAAATCATAGTAATTATACTATGACAATATATCAATAAGCTCAAGATCGGAATGTCAAATAAATCAGAATAAAGCAACAAAACTCTCAATTCACATAATTTGCAGTTAAAGTGAAATCTACAACTCACAGTTACTGGTTATTTGCACTTTCTGGCTCTGGCTCTGTTGCTCACAATCTGTAGTGGATTAGCTCTTACTGATGCTCTTTAATGTCTTTTAGCTTTGCTTGTTGCTCAATCTGTTAATCATATCATTTCTGATATTTATTAGCCTTTGATTCATCTATAGTATATTCAGTATTCATTTGCTGACTTTTAATCTCAGAGTCTCATATTTGACTATATTGAGATGAATATGGTCAACTATTTCTTAAATCATTTATCATGTGATATTAGACTCTGTTAAATTATCATTCAACTCAGAACTTGTATTTGACATGATTTAGATAACTCATAAAGCTTTATGTCCTTTTTCATGGACATGTGTGATTTTATTAAATATTTCTTAGTTTTCGTTTGTTCATTATAATTCTACATTAAAACATGTAAGAACATTTCGGAACTTATTTGATGATTAAATGTCCCCATATTTGTATGTATTTTGACTTAAATATAATCCAAGTCTTATAATTATGAAATATGCATCAATAATTTGATCAATAATGTGTGCTTTGATTGTTTAATTATACATGATCATACATCTACATACACTTTATTTGTTGATGTCATCTATTGAATTTATGAGTCTTGATTTCAATTAATTGATCACCCACACACACACACACACACACACACACACACACACACACACACACACACACACATATATATATATATATATATATATATATATATATATGTATGTATATATTTCGACACTTTTTAATTTGGTACTCATATAATCTAATTACTTATATACATGTATATATATTTATACATATGGCAGCTGGACTTTCACACACAACACCCTTACACATTCGTGATTGTAATAAAGAGGTTGTTGTTGTTTCTTTTTACTCACACTTCACACACACATACTCTATTTATGTTAAGAAATGGTGCTGGACTGTTGCATTGCTTGGACTGTTTCGGTTTTATGAAGGGTAAAAAGGATGGACTGCACATACATTAAAAGGGAAAGTAAGTTACTGTGTTCTGTTTTCTATATATATATATATATATATATATATATATATATATATATATATATATATATATATATATATATATATATATATATATATATATATATATATATATATCGACACACACATCAGTAGCTTTCAGAAATGATAAGAAAAAGGGTTGCTGGAACTTTCCTGGACTGTTTCGGTAGCTTTAAAAAAATTACCGAAACCTTACAAAGGTTTCGGTAGTGCCAAGGTTTCGGTAAACATGGATGGTTTTGGTATTCTATTATGTTTCGATAGAGTTCTACATGATTTCAAGTGGTCTCGGTTGATATTTATCACTGAAAGTTCAAGGTTTCGGTGCAATACATATATGGTCTCGGTAGTTTTCAGTTTTGGTGGTGGGTTTCAGAGTGTTACCGAAACCATCATGGTTTCGGTAATCTCTTGGTTGTTTCGGTAGCCATGCAATGGTTCCAACAAGTGGGTCTCGGTAGTAATTTCTTGGCTAGTTTCGGTACCCAATCTGTGGGTTTCGGTAGTAAATATATAGTTTCGGTACCCCCTTGGTGAGTTTCGGTACCTGTTAAACACACAAAACACACATGCACACTTCTTTTCTTTTTGTATTTGTTTCAATAGCAGCAACAAAATACCTAAAAATGTAAAGTTTGATGCTTCTATATAATGAGAAAACATACACAAATACATCTAAGTCCTGGCCGAAGGCCCAAGGACCTTCTTGGCCGTGTCTTTTTGGTTGAAACCAGAAAAATGGACAACACTCATTCTTTCATTTTAAGTTTCAGAACATAAATCTCAAACTTGTCATTAGGCTTTAGAATTTCATATATGGTCAATTAAACATATAAGGAGGACATGCATGTGTTCATTTTCTGATTGTAACACTAACTTTTGTAAATTTCTTGATGTTTTGAAGATCAAATGAGTTCTTTCACTGCACAGAAGCCGTAGGCTTCATAATGAATCAAAAGTGGCAATTTAAGAGATGAATCTTACCTTGAATCTTATATATTATTGTTGCTTGATGTCTTGCTTTGATGATTTCCAACTTTGATCTTTTAATTTGATTGTAAAACTCTAAAGAAGATGAAGGCGTGGCTTGAGAAATTGAGCAGAGAAATTGTTGCTTTAAACCATGAATGAAATAAGTGGGTGCAACTCATTTTGGGTTTTAATAAAATCAAAAGTTTACTAAATTGCTAATTTGACCCTAATCTTGTTTTATTTCATCATTTGAAATTATTACTTTATAATAAATACACAACATGTATTTAACTCAATTATATCTTTTCTAATGTCTTTTAATAATTAATATAACTTACGTTGAAATTATATTATAAATCAATTTGCATAATTGTCTTTTAACTTTTCAATTAACGTTAAACATTGTTAATCGTCGTTGATTAAAGTTTAGGTTGTTACAGAATGGGCTCCACCACGCATAACTTCGTCCCCGAAGTTGTCTATGTTCAGATATAGGTCATTAGGAATTTCAAAGTGGGTATGAATTCCAAATATCTGACACAAACTAGCTGGTGATTATTTGAATGAGCACCATCTGTCTTTTCATAACTTCTCGCTTCTTTGGCTTTTAAAACCAGTACATTCAATGGTTCTTCTGGCATTATACCACTTATTAGCTGACATATGCACTGATTTTAATGCAGTTTAAGAATTCTGACTTATCAATTATACATTTGCTATGTGGGTTTATGCTTTGAGATTTAAAATATATCATATTCAATTTAGCTTGCAGCTCAATATATTAATTAGTTCAAATCTCTCTTTCAATTTCATTTGAACTAGCTAAAGAACTTTTGGGATTCCGATATCTGTACTTTATGAAACAATTTCTTTTATTGATGATGTCATCATCATCAATCGCTTAGCTTATTTCTGAATTTCGCTGACTGTTGTGAAGACTTATGATTTCTTTGCTCTGTCAAGCAAATGGAATGAGAATTCCATTTAATCATGTGTACAAACTTATGTTTGCCTTTTATTGGTGAATCTATGAATTTAAGATTACTTCACTCTTTTGGCATAAGCTATTTATTTTATGTACAATTAGGTGGAATTGGAATTCCCTATTAGATATCTCACTAGTCTCGCGTCGACATCATGAGAATCCATTCTTACATTTATTTGGCTTTTGACGGGCTTTTCATTAGCCATTCATGGCTAATCGCTTGACTTTACAAAATCTCTATCTATTTCTTTATCACTCTCGCCTTGTGCCTCTGAATTCTTTGATTTCTATTCAAGTTGTCTTTCGGTGCTTGACAATTTGGTTCAAAGGATCATCTTCTAATTAATTTTATTGGATCAGCAACTTCTACCTCTGTCTCATTATAAGACACGCTGTAATCTTTCTGATTACAAGGATTTATGAAGTGGCTTGTGCTTTAGGATTATATTTTAATTTCTCTCGGGTTTTGAATCTTACATGATTCAGATAACAATACCTATATTGTCTATAGGTATAACTTCTGATTGGAAGTATTTTTTTTTGTATAGTAGCTTCACTGATACAACCCATATGTCATCCGCTTTATTCACTATCGATGACAGGGTTATACAGTTTACTCGATACTTATTTTGGAATTGAAATTTGGATGGTAACAGAATTAAATCATTTTATTTGTATAAGAAATTTAGTATTAGTTACCATTGTGATCTTTTGGCGTCTCTGGTGTCTCCTCGGCATCCTCAGCAGTAATATGGAAAGCTCGCGCCTTTGCTGTAGGTATCATTGTAGTACTCTGTTGGATTATTCTGCCAACTGGTTGTTCCTGATTAGTAAGCACGCGTGCATTCGGGCAATGTTTGGCATAATGTCCACGCGCACCACAGTTGTAGCATATGTCATTACTTTCTGGGCACTCATCGCTTCCATGTCCAATCCGGTTACAAGTGTAACAGGTCACATCTATAGGGTTGCAGCGTCCGCTATGAAATTTGTTACAGCGTTTACACGATCGCGCTCCTGACTGTATGGAATAAACTCTAGTCTTCTGAGGTGTAGAGGACGCTTGTGACTGCTGCTGACTGGAATTTGATGAACCGAAGAATCTACTGGACTTCTGTTTCTTAGGTGGAGATGGACTTGTAGGACTTATAGCCATCATAACGGGTTCATAACTCGAATCTGTGAATTCTCGCTCCACCATCCTTGCTGCTTCCACAATACTGAGATACGTTTTGAATTTTATGACTCATTTGTCTTCTATATGTTGGATTCAGACCCAGGCTGAATCGGTTTATCTTACGTTCTTCAGTTGCTACTTGATATGACGAGTAGCCGCAAAGTCTCGAGAACTCATGCTCGTATTCATCAACAGTCTTAGTTCCTTGTTTCAATTGCATCAACTGCATCTCGAGTTCGTCTTGTTTATCTGTTGGACAGTATTTGGCGTTGAACATCTCCAAGAACTGCTCCTAGTCCAGTGCCATAATTGTTTCTTCACCGTAGATGCTCCTTTGTGTTTTCCACCAGGCTCTAGCAGCTCCAACGAATAGTGCAGTAGCAAACTTAACTCTAGTGCTGTCCAGACATTCTGAGATACTGAAGATCTCTTCAGTATGACTTATCCAATCTAACGCTTGTATTGGATTGACTGTGCCTTCAAACGTCATGGCACCACTCGCTTTGAAGTCTTTGAATCTACAGCCTTTTGGCTGCACAACTCGTTGATTGACATGCTCATTATCGGATTCTGATTCGCTTGACTGTTCAGCTTGGTTCTTTTTATGTTTATTTCTCTTTTCAGTTTTCTTTATTGATTCAATTTGCTCTAGCATAAACTTGTTTTGTTGCTCATTATTCTGGGTTATTAGTTGTTGCATCATTTCCAGGACTTGCTCTGGGGTCATGCCACCTGATGGTCCACCTTCTCCTGACATAGCTCTGAAATATAAATCACTAAGTATTTAGATCATTAGTCTAGCATATTGTACCCTTTCATGCCCCGTCCTACTAGTCTCTGAAACCTATCTTAGTTCAAGCCATCCTGTCATGATTGATACTATAGCATTGCACAAGTTTGAGATCATGTATTACACGTAATACAATGATTCAGTCAAACTATTGCTCTGATACCATCCTGTGAGACCCAAGATTCCTCAAAGGTCTCAAGTCAAGGCCCAGTAGCAATGCAATATCAATCAGGAAACTAAGATAAAATTAACAGTTGCGGAATAAAAGTTAATTACAATCAGAGACAATTTTAAGTAGCAAGGTACAAACATCTAGACTATTACATCAAATCACATAATATAAACTAGACCCGAACCCCAAAGCTCTATCATCAGCCAAATACCAAGGTGTTGAAACAGGTTCTAAAGCACTTCAAGCTCTTTCAGATTCCTGACCTATGAACTAGGTCCAGCCAATCCTTTGCCTTTACCTGAAAAATAATGCAACAACGGGTAAGCTTAATTGCTTAGTGAGAATGCAGAATTTCACATTTATCATGCAATTATGAACACGGAAGCACATGCAATGCACTCGGCTCATGCACGACTCAGCTCTAAATGCACTGCACTAGGCTCATGCACAGCTCAATCTCGAAGGGTCATTGGCCAATTAATGCTCTTTTGATGCGCGACTTTTGCTCAGTTCCCAGTTCTAAAACTGTTGTTGCTCTTGAGACTTTTAGACAAATTCATAAGGAATGCTCGGATGATGATAATCCATACACACGCATCATTAGTGGGGATCAGCCACGTACTGGGCTAGCTACCAGTAAAAGCTCTATATGGATATCATCGGAATGCTCAGCTCTAGCTACCCTCTGTGCTTTCATCACATAAATCAGCAAATCATAAGCCTAACATTAACCCAACACTGAGCAATAGTGATGGTGTTAAGCTTAACAATCAAATGACTCGTCAAAGAATCGAATCTAGAAGAAGAAATACTCAGCTCAACAAATCATAGTAATTATACTATGACAATATATCAATAAGCTCAAGATCAGAATGTCAAATAAATCAGAATAAAGCAACAAAAGTCTCAATTCACATAATTTGCAGTTAAAGTGAAATCTACAACTCACAATTACTAGTTATTTGCACTTTCTGGCTTTGGCTCTGTTGCTCACAATCTGTAGTGGATTAGAACCACTATCTGACTTTTATCAGAGTTACAGACAGCTTGCCACTTTGATATAGCTCTTACTGATGCTCTTTAATGTCTTTTAGCTTTGCTTGTTGCTCAATCTGTTAATCATATCATTTCTGATATTTATTAGCCTTTGATTCATCTATAGTATATTCAGTATTCATTTGCTGACTTTTAATCTCAAAGTCTCATATTTGACTATATTGAGATGAATATGGTCAACTATTTCTTAAATCATTTATCATGTGATATTAGACTCTGTTCAATTATCATTCAACTCAGAACTTGTATTTGACATGATTTAGATAACTCATAAAGCTTTATGTCCTTTTTCATGGACATGTGTGATTTTATTAAATCTTTCTTAGTTTTCGTTTGTTCATTATAATTCTACATTAAAACATGTAAGAACATTTCGGAACTTATTTGATGATTAAATGTCCCCATATTTGTATGTATTTTGACTTAAATATAATCCAAGTCTTATAATTATGAAATATGCATCAATAATTTGATCAATAATGTGTGCTTTGATTGTTTAATTATACATGATCATACATCTACATACACTTTATTTGTTGATGTCATCTATTGAATTTATGAGTCTTGATTTCAATTAATTGATCACCCACACACACACACACACACACACACACACACACACACACATATATATATATATATATATATATATATATATATATATATATATATATATATATATATATATATATATATATATATTTCAACACTTTTTAATTTGGTACTCATATAATCTAATTACTTATATACATGTATATATATTTATACATATGGCAGCTGGACTTTCACACACAACACAAGGTATAAACTACTATGCTCAATTCGTTTGTTGTAATACTTTCACACACAACACAAGGTATAAGCTAATATTTTGTCGTTTACAGCGACGCTTCTGGTACTGGCTTAGGATGTGTTCTCATGCAAAGAGGAAAGGTTATTGCCTGCGCTTCAAGGCAATTAAAAGATTACGAGAAAAGTGCACCAACTCATGATCTTGAGTTGGCTGCCGTCACCTTTGCTCTAAAAATCTGGCGGCATTATCTTTATGGGACTCGGTGTCAGCTCTACACTGATCATAAGAGTCTCAAACATCTTTTCACTCAAAAGGATCTGAACATGAAACTCATATAATATTTAAAAATGTTTAATCTATATATCTCAACTAATACTTATGAAATAACAGTTATCTTAGGAAAATACATCATTCGCAGAAAAAAAATTGATTTTAAATCATAACAGGACTTACACGTAATCATCATACGGATATCATACTTAAATCAATTATAAGTAAGGGGAGGTCTTCACAGCCTATGAGATATATTGTCCAACAAACAATATATCTCAACCGGAATTTATTTCATCCGAGTTCATACTTAGAAAATTTCCAAGATTTTCCAGAAATCATGTTTGGTTCATTTTTGCATGTTTTGAGTCTAATATTGCAAGTGTGAGCTTAAATACACTATTTCAACTTATATTATAACACTTATGTACCAAAACAACCCATTTGTGTCCGTTTTTCTACATATCTTCGAAGAACACACACTAAAATATATGAATCATAAAGCAATATATTTAAGTCATGATGGATGTGCTAAATGTTGATGATAGATTTATTGACATTCATTTTATCAGCTGGATTGAAACCTGTGCACACTATGGTTCGGTGTTGCCCAGTGGATCATGATAGCTATTTGATTATCATTTCATATTGCATTTAAGACTTCTTCATATATTGCTGTTATAAATTATTAAAGATGATTAAATTAAAAGAGATGTATTATACAAAAGTATAGTGGGTTAAATTCAAATATGATTAATTTGATATATAAAAGTCAAATAAATGATCATTAAGATCATTTAACACAAGAATTACTCTCTCTCTCTAATCTCTCTCTAACCTCTCGGCCAAACACCAAAATTCATCAAAGAAATCCATAAACTTGCAATTAATTGAGGAATCAATACACTAAAGAGTTACAATCATCATCAAAGATCAATAATCTACAAGAATATTCTGATGGTTAAGAGAATCTACGATGTAAGTTTGCTACAGCACGTACAGCAAATCTAGAAACATTTGGTTTCGGATCACCCTGTGAGTTATTCTTTATTAACCATCCAATTCAATGATTCTATCATCTCTATGCAACTCATAGGCTTATGTTACAGAATGGGCTCCACCACGCATAACTTCGTCCCCGAAGTTGTCTATGTTCAGATAAACGTAGTTAGGAATTACAAGGTAGACATGAATTCCCAAATATCTGGCACAAACATTTGGTGATTTATTGAATGAGCACCATCTGTCTTTTCATAACTTTTTGCCTCTTTGGCTTTTATAACTAATACATTCACAGATTCTTTCGACATTATACCACTTATCAGTTGATTTATACACTGACTTAAAGCATTTTTAGGAACTCTGACTTATAAATAATACATTTACTATGTGGATTTATGCTTTGAGATTTAAAATATGCTTCAATCAATTTGGGTAGCAATTCAATACATTAATTAACTCAAATCTCTCTTTATTTTCCTATAGAACTAGATGTAGAGCTTTTGAGAGTCTGAAATTTGTACTTTAGGAAACAATTTCATTTATTGATGATGTCATCATCATCAATCGCTTAGATGAATTCTGATTTGCACTGACTGCTGTCTAAACTTGCAATTGTTTTACACTGACAAGCAAATGGAATAGGAATTCCATTTAATTTTACGTACACACTTATGTTTGACTTTCCATGAGTGAATCTCTGAATTTAAGATTACTTCACTCTTTTGGCCGAAGCTTTTTTTTTATTTTATATGCAGTTAGGTGGAATAAGTATTCTATATTGGACATCTCACTAGTCTCGCATCGACATAATGAGAATCCAACACTTAGATTTATATTGACATATCACGGGCTTTTCATCGGCCATTTATGACCAAATGCTTGACTTACAGAAATCTTAATTTATTTCCCCGTGACTCTCATTCTGTGTCTCTTGTCTTCTTTGATTCCTATTCAAGTTCACACTTGAAAATTTGACAATTTGTTTCAAAGATTCTCTTCTTATTTAATTCTATTTGAATCAACAACTTCTACCTCTGTCTCATTACGAGACACGCTGTAATCATTCAGATTACAAGGATTTACGAAGAAGCTTGTGTTTAGGATTAAATTTTGATTTTCTTAATAACAACACTATATTGTCAATAGGTATAATTTCAGATTGGAAATGTTTTTGTATCGTAACTTCAACTGGTACAACCCATATGTCATCCGCATTATTCACTGTCAATAACAGGGTTGTATAGTTAACTCAATACTTATTTTAGAATTGAAATTCAGCTGGCAATGGAATTTAATCATTTTATCGTATAAGAAACTTATTATTATTATGTGAAGACCTCCCCTTACGGGGCAGTCCTCAGAGTCTAGGTCCCACAAATTGCAACACAATATCAATCATACTAAGATAGGGTAATTAATTGCGGAATTAATAATTACATGTACATTACAGATTAGGATTTAAGTTACATATTTCAAAATAAAGTTATAAAAGGGTAACATCTAATCTAGTCATAACATCATAAGTCACAAGTCTACCCAAAACCACCACATTTGCTGTCTTCCAATAAGTACCAGAAAGTTTGTTGAGTAGTGGTCTAAGGAAGCTTCAAAACTTGGATCTTGAATGACCTAAGTACTAGGTCCTGCAGGTGATTTTCCTTTGGCTTTTCCTGTAAAATATTAATGCAACATTTGTAAGCAAAGCTTAGTGAGTTTATAGATTTTCAATATCAACATGCGTGTCAAGCGGATCATCAGTCTTAGCGTGATATGTCTTGGCTGCCGCTACAGCCCTCATGATTGAGATATAGAATCATAGAATTAATATAGAATCATAGAATTGGATGATGTTCAGGCCACACTCACGCTTAAATCGTGGGGATCAGCCACATACTGGGCTAGCTACCAGTAAATCAATATGGCGGAACATCGGAGGTCATTACCAAGTTCATAAGAACTGGTGAAATAGCCAAGTCTAGAACAATAGACCATCAGGGCTAGTCAAGCTGAATCAATATATATGTCAAATGTCTGATCAATAGTGAAAGCTTAAGTCATAGAAGTCATGAATAGCAATGAATCAATAAGCAATGTCTGAAGAAGTCTTAAATGCAATATGAAATGATAATCAAATAGCTATCATGATCCACTGGGCAACACCGAACCATGGTGTGCACAGGTCTCAATCCAGCTGATAAAATGAATGTCAATAAATATATCATTAACAATATATCTCAACCGGAATTTATGCATGTTCAATCTGAATATCTATAACTCACTGGTCTGGGTCTTTATCAAACAGATATAAGAATCTGCCACCTGAGTTATCTCAGGAATTTATCTTGTCAATTCTGTTCTTTGTCAAATCAAGTCTCTGACCCGCTTTAAATCTTTTAAAATCTTTGTCTTTATGTTCAGAATTTCACTGAACCTGTCCAGAATTATATCATATAATCTCATGTCAATATCATCATCATTATCATGGAATTTCATCATCTTTTGGTCATTAAATCTTTAATTCTATCTGATTCTGATAACTGATAATTTCACAAATCATTCTTTGTCTCAATATTTCTCAAAAAGTCCTCTATTTATATATTTAACAATATATATAATCATTCATTTAGTTGAAATATCAAATACATAAAATTGGGTTTCGGACCATCCGGATTAGGGACCCGAATTCGAACACATCCGAAGTGGAGATCCGGATTCGGATCAAGTAAAGTCCAAACTATCATCCGAAATTAATTCATAGGAACCGAATTTAAACATAAGTCCGAATTAGGATCAATATAGGTACCGAATTCGGATCATTTAGATTCCGAATTGTTACATCCGAATTGTGCATCCGAAATAGACCACTCATCCGAATTCGGGTTCAACCGAATTCGGATCCTAAACTTCATATTTTTCCAAAAATTTGTTCTTGGTGTTCTTGAGTAATATACATTCGGATTTTTCATAATAATTCCCAAAATTTCATTTTTATCAACATGCAACTAACCAATTAGTTGTATTAACATTATTTGAGTAATTTTATATAATTATATTGATCAAAAACATCATAAATATAACAAGATCATCCAAAAACTCATCATTTTGTCAAGAACATATTTTTATCCAAAAATTCCGATTTCTTCTTTATGTGGATGAATCAATCATAGATTTTTGTTTCTAATACTTCAAACTACTTAATTACATGATTATCTATCATAAACTTACACATACAACATATAATCTCAACATTTTAAATCTTAGGTTTCGGTTTCTTAATAAAACCGAACCAAATATACATAAAGATTGAAAATACAAGTGAATTTACCTCAAAATCTTGTGGATTGTTGTTGATTTTTGATTCTTGTAACCCCTTCTTGTATTAAATCCTCAATTAATTGTACACAACTTGAATTTTCTTGGAAATTTTGTGAAATATCCGTAAGATGTAGAGAGAGAGAGAGTAGAGAGAGAAAGAAGTTTGGTGTTAATGGTCTTTAATGATCTTTAATTTGGTTTTTATATCTTAATGTGATCATATTTGCTATTTAACCCATTAAACTTTTGTATTTTATATATCTTTTAAATTTAATCATTTTTTTTATTATTCATAACATAAATATAATTTAATTTAAATAGTCTCCAACTTAATTATATTACACAATTAATAATGTAATTAAATTTACATTATTTAGATCAAGACGAAATAAAAGACTTAAATAAAAGCTGGGTTGTTACAGAATGGGCTCCACCACGCACAAACTTCGTCCTCGAAGTTAGCTATGTTCGAACAGACTGGGATAATTAGCTTTCATAACATCTTTGGATTCCCAAGACTGATGCGAACCTTTGTGGTGTTTCCACTGTACGAGCACCATCTGTATCTCTTTATTTCGAAGCTTTTTGATCTTCGAGTCCAGAATACACTCCGGCTCTTCAACCACTCTAAGCTTCTCATCTATTTGCAAGTTAACGTGTGGTATCTGAACTTCTCTTTCGTTAGCTAAACTCTTTCTCAGATGACTGACATGGAATACGGGATGTATTCCAGATAAGTCCGCTGGCAGTTCCAGACGATAAGATTGGTTTCCAATCTTTTCAACAATTTTGAACGGACCGATGAATCTCGGAGCTAGCTTGTTTCTTTTAATGAACCGCACCACATTCTTCATTGGGGATACTTTCAGCATCACCCAATCGTTAACTGCAAAACTGATTGATCGATGTCGGTTGTCATAATATGACTTCTGCCTGCTCTGAGCTTCAAGGATATTTCTTCTAACAAGTTGAATCTTTTCGTGAGTCAACTGTAGAAGGCAGGTCCTGCTATTGGCGATTCACCTGTTTCGCGCCAACAGGTGGGAGTTCTGCACTTTCTTCTGTATAGAGCTTCAAAAGGAGCCATCTTGATCGTTGAATGATAACTGTTATTATATGAGAATTCGACCAACGACAAATGGTCATCCCAGTTACCACCTAGATCAAGAACGCAGGCACGAAGCATATCTTCCATAGTTAGGATAGTACGCTCACTCTGGCCATCTGCATTAGGATGATAAGCAGTACTCATAGAGATCCGAGTACCCATCCCGTCTTGTAGAGCTTGCCAGAATCTGGATGTGAAACGACTATCACGATCGGATACAATAGACTTTGGCACACCGTGAGGAGAAATTATCTCAGTGATGTATAGCTGTGCCAATCTATCAAGGGAATATGTTTCTTTCATCGGTATGAAATGAGCTGACTTCGTTAATCGGTCCACGACTACCCAGATGGAGTCGTGCTGTCTTTTGGTCTTTGGCAACTTCGTGATGAAGTCCATTGTTATATGCTCCCACTTCCACTCAGGAACTGGCAGTGGTTGCATATCCCCGAAGGGTTTCTGGTGTTCTGCCTTAACCATCTGACAGATTCTGCAGCTTTCAACACATTTACCAATGTCTTTCTTCATTCCTGGCCACCAGTAGTCAAATTTCAGATCGAAGTACATCTTTGAGCTGCCAGGATGAACAGATAATTTGGACTGATGAGCTTCAGATAGAAGAGTGCTGCGAATTGAACCATACTTAGGAACCCAGATTCGGTTTCCCTTGAGACAATGAAGTCCCAAATGATTCAAAGTTAGAAATTGTAGCTGCCCATTAAGATTTTCAGAATCAATATTCTCTTCTTTCATTGCTTCAGCTTGAGCAACTCTGATATCTTCAATAAGATCAGAAGAGAATATTACAGGTGTTAGGGCATAGCAGCACTTTTCCGAATAAATTTTCCTACTCAAAGCATCCGCGACAACATTAGCTTTGCCGGGATGATATAGGATCTCACAATCATAGTCCTTGATAAGCTCCAAGGACCGTCGTTGTTTCATGTTCAGATCCTTTTGAGTGAAAAGATGTTTGAGACTCTTATGATCGGTGTAGAGCTGACACCGAGTCCCATAAAGATAATGCCGCCAGATTTTTAGAGCAAAGGTGACGGCAGCCAACTCAAGATCATGAGTTGGTGCACTTTTCTCGTAATCTTTTAATTGCCTTGAAGCGTAGGCAATAACCTATCCTCTTTGCATGAGAACACATCCTAAGCCAGTACCAGAAGCGTCGCTGTAAACGACAAAATCATCATTGCCTTCTGGTAAGGCTAGGATCGGCGCTTGAATAAGCTTCTGTTTCAGAATGTCAAATGCCTCTTGCTGTTTATCGGTCCAAACGAAAGGAGCATTCTTTCGTGTTAGCATCGTTAGAGGTACAACAATATTTGAGAAGTCCTTTATGAATCGCCGATAATAACCGGCCAATCCAAGGAAACTTCGGATTTCTGAGGCATTACGAGGCGTTTGCCATTTCTGAACAGCCTCGACTTTAGAAGGATCAACAGAAATCCCTTCGCCAGAAACAACATGGCCAAGGAACTGAATTTATAAGAATCAAAGTAGAAATTCAAGTTCTGATGTAAATCAAAGAATATTTAAGAAATAGCTCAAGACATATATAATAGAAATTATACCTGTCTGAGCCAAAATTCGCACTTAGAGAATTTTGCGTAGAGTCTTTCTTTTCTTAATAACTCTAGCAATTGCCGCAGATGAATAGAATGATCAACCTCCGTTTTGGAGTAAATCAGAATATCGTCTATGAATACGATAACTGACTTATCCAACATTGGTCTGCACACGCGATTCATGAGGTCCATGAACGCCGCTGGTGCATTTGTTAAATCGAACGGCATCACGAGAAATTCGTAATGACCGTATCTTGTTCGGAAGGCTGTCTTCGGAATATCCTCATCTCTGACTTTCAATTGATGATACCCAGAACGAAGATCAATTTTCGAGAAGTAGCTGGCTCCTTGTAGCTGATCAAATAGATCATCAATCCTGGGCAGAGGATATTTATTCTTTATAGTAACCTTGTTCAACTCGCGGTAGTCGATGCACATACGGAAAGTTCCGTCTTTCTTCTTAACGAATAAGACAGGTGCACCCCACGGAGCTGAACTTGGTTGGATAAATCCCTTTTCTAACAGCTCTTGCAATTGCTTTGACATTTCCTGCATTTCTGCAGGTGCAAGTCTGTAGGGAGCTTTAGCAATAGGGGCCGCACCAGGAACCAAGTCAATACCGAACTCAACTTGACGTTCCGGTGGCACTCCAGAAATATCATCAGGAAATACGTCTGGGAACTCACAGACGATAGGGATATCAGATAAAGATTTCTTTTGGGCTTCAGAGTTAGATTCAGATGAGACGTAGCATAAATACGATTTGTGACCCTTTGATAGATACTTATACGCTTTATCAACAGAAATGAAGCAGTGATCACCTTTTCGCTTCTCGCCTTTGATTTCCAATACTCGGCCGTCTGAAGACCTAATTCTGATGATTCGCCGATTGCAGACGATCGTAGCCTCGTTATTCATTAGCCAGTCCATGCCGATGATGACGTCAAACTCTTTCAACGGAATCCGGATAAGGTCGATGTTGAATACAATGTTATCGACGAGTAAAGTGCAGTTTCGGTATACAGAATCAGCCATAACGTAACTCTTACTGGCCGTCTCAATGTCAAGTACTACGGGAAGCTTCGATGGAGATTTATATAATCTTTGTGCGAAAGTAGTTGATATGAAGGAACGACTAGCACCGGAATCAAATAATACGCGAGCAGGAATTGAGTTAAGCATGAACGTACCGGTAACTACGTCAGGTGTTTCTCTCGCCTCTTCTGCTGTTATCTGAAAAGCTCGAGTCCTTGCGGTCGGAGTAGCAGCTGAACTCTTCATTGTAGATCCTCCAGCTGACGACTGTGACTGTCCTCGTTGCCCGCTGCGACACTGATACATGAAGTGTCCTCTTTTCCCGCATTTCGCACATCCACGTCCTTGCTGTGGGCACTCTTCACTTCTATGACCAATTCGATTACACGCAAAACAAGTAACATCATCTGGGTTACACAGCCCCATGTGTGACTTTCTGCATCGCTTGCAGAATCGTGGCTCGTTCGTTAATGAATAGGCTTGGGCTTTCGGCTGTGAACTGTATTGTTGGGATTGCTGAGGTTGTGACTTATTTGGCTTGAAGAATCTGCCAAATCTCTGTTTCTTCGGAGGAGATGGACATGTCGGGTTTGCTGATGGAGCATAGAGCTGATCGCCATATTCTAGATATCCTCTCTCGATCTGCCTTGCTGCTTCGACCATTTCTAAATAGGACTTATACTTTATTGCGCTCATCGGGTGCCGGTATCTTGGGTTGAGTCCTCAACGGAATCTATTTATCTTCCTTTCTTCAGTAGCTACTTGATACGAGGAGTAGCGGCATAGTCGTGAGAATTCATGTTCATATTCGTCAACTGTCTTGGTTCCTTGGGTCAGCTGCATCAGTTGAACCTCCATCTTATCTTGTTGATCAATAGGGCAATATTTCGCATTGAACATATCAAGAAACTGGTTCCACTCTAGAGTCTGAATAATTTCTTCGCCATAGATACTTCTCTGGGTCTTCCACCATGCACGAGCTGCACCAACGAACAAAGCGGATGCATAGCTTACTTTCTTGGAGTCTAAGCAATCAGAAATCCTGAAGATTTCTTCAGTGTGGCTAATCCAATCTATCGCCTGAATCGGATTAACTGTTCCTTCAAAATTCAATGCACCGCTAGCTTTGAAATCTTTAAACTTGCAGCCTTTTGGCTGAGCAATTTGGGTTTCAGGATTTGTGTTATCAGAATCAGATTCGTCATTATTCTGGACTTGTTTATCTTTTCTCTTATTTTTCTTATCTTCACGTCTTTTAGCTTCGGCCTCATCTCTGGCCTGAAACTGTTCTTGCATTGTCTTATTTTGTTGTTCGGAATGTTGGGCTAAAAGTTGTTGCATCATTTCGAACATTTGTTGTGGGGTCATGTTTGGTATGTCACCTGATCCTGATCCTGACATCTTCTACTGAAAATTAAAATCAATTAACTATCAGTTTATAGACTTAGATCTATGTACCCTTTTTCCATCCTAATAGTCTGTACATCCTATCTCAGTTCAAACCACCTAAATGATTGATACATATGTATTGCTTCAGTTTGAGATCAAGTATACTCACGTAATACTTGATTCACTCAAACTATGGGCTCTGATACCATCCTGTGAAGACCTCCCCTTACGGGGCAGTCCTCAGAGTCTAGGTCCCACAAATTTTGTTTCTGATTCATTTAGTAGCTTTAATTCATCATAAACTAATAAACTTTTATACATGCAACAACAAATTTCATACTTTAATTTCTTGGTTTCGGTTTTACACTAAACTGAACCAAACATTCATATATTTTGAAATTAAAAGAGATTATTACCTCAAATTCTTGTAGATTATTGATCTTTGATGATGATTGTAACTCTTTAGTGTATTGATTCCTCAATTAATTGCAAGTTTATGGATTTCTTTGATGAATTTTGGTGTTTGGCCGAGAGGTTAGAGAGAGATTAGAGAGAGAGAGTAATTCTTGTGTTAAATGATCTTAATGATCATTTATTTGGCTTTTATATATCAAATTAATCATATTTGCTATTTAACCCATTAAACTTTTGTATTTTACATATCTTTTAAATTTAATCATTTTTTTTATTATTCATAACATAAATATAATTTAATTTAAATAGTCTCCAACTTAATTATATTACATAATTAATAATGTAATTAAATTTACATTATTTAGATCAAGACGAAATAAAACACTTAAATAAAAGCTGGGTTGTTACAGAAATGATATGTATAAACTAGTATGCACAAGTATAAACTACTATGCTCTATCTGAATTAATATACATACTTTCCGCAGCGGAAGCGTGGTGGGCCCATTCTGTAACGACCTAAACTTAATCAACGATCATTAACAAAGCTTAACGTTAACTACAAGCTAAATGATAATTAATTTAAGAGATTTAAAATATAAATTTATAAAACAAGTAATAAATTGTTATTTTAGTTAATAAAAGTTAAGTGGACCAAATTATAAATGTATTAGGTTGATTTAAAAGAAAAGCAATTTTGTGGTTAAATTATAAAGAATGAGACTTGAAATTTTATAAATACCTAAAATGAGACTTAGTGCTCATTTCTATCAAATTAACTTCCCTGCTCATCTATACTTCAAGAACACATACGTGCAGTTCATTTTCTCATTCAACTTCTCTCTTGAAATCAAGAAGGAAATCCCATCAATACATCAATGAAATTTTAGATTTGTGATCAAGAGCACAAGAGCTACAAGATTCAAAGGTAATTTTAACTTAAATCATCATATGGATGTTTGCATGCATGAAAATGGTCCTGCATCAATGTCCAGGAGATGAACCGAAAGATTTAAAACTTAAAATCTTTCAAAATTGATCTCCACCTTCTGTTTTAATCATCAAAATAAGTTGATTAGAGTTTTATTATTGAAATCAAAAAGAAGTATGCTTGTGTGTGTGGGTTTTGGCATGGACTGAAACATTAAAGATTGGGTACCGAAACACTACCAAAACCTTGATTGGTTTCGGTAATATTTTAACCTGAAACCACTATCGAAACAAACACAACTACCGAGACCAAGAGTAGTACCGAGACCCAGAAACCAATACCGAAACCTCAAAGGTTTCGGTAATCATTGATACCATCCTGTGAGTCCCTCTGATTTCTCAAAGGTCTCAAGTCAAGGCCCAGTAGCAACGCAATATCAATCATGTAACTAAGATAAAATTAACAGTTGCGGAAATAAAGTTAATTACAAACAGAGAGAGAATTTAAGTAGCAAGGTACAAACATCTAGACTATTACATCAAATCACATAATATAAACTAGACCCGAACCCCAAAGCTCTATCATCTGACAATACCAAGGTGTTGAAACGGGTTCTAATGCACTTCAAGCTCTTTCAGAGTCCTGACCTATGAACTAGGTCCAGCCAATCATTTGCCTTTACCTGAAAAATAATGCAACAACGGGTTGACATATATAATAGAAATTATACCTGTCTGAGCCAAAATTCGCACTAAGAGAATTTTGCGTAGAGTCTTTCTTTTCTTAATAACTCTTGCAATTGCCGCAGATGAATAGAATGATCAGCCTCCATTTTGGAGTAAATCAGAATATCGTCTATGAATACGATAACTGATTTATCCAACATAGGTCTGGACACGCGATTCATGAGATCCATGAACGCCGCTGGTGCATTTGTCAAGCCAAACGGCATTACGAGAAATTCGTAATGACCGTATCTTGTTCGGAAGGCTGTCTTTGGAACATCCTCATCTCTGACTTTTAATTGATGATACCCAGAACGAAGATCGATTTTCGAAAAGTAGCTGGCTCCTTGTAGCTGATCAAACAGATCATCGATCCTGGGACCTGTGGGTTATGGGCCCACCACGCTTCCGCTGCGCTAGGCTAGTAGGACGGGGCATGAAAGGGTACAATGTGCTAGGATTTTGATCTAAACATTTAGTGATTTGAATTTCAGAGCTATGATTTGAATTTCAGAGCTATGTCAGGAGAAGGTGGACCATCAGGTGGCATGACCCCAGAGCAACACCTGGAAATGATGCAACGACTAATTACCCAGAATAATGAGCAACAAAACAAGTTTATGCTAGAGCAAATTGAATCGATAAAGGAAACTGAAAAGAGAAATAAAAATAAAAAGAAACAAACTAAACAGTCAAGCGAATCCGATTCTGATAATGAGCATGTCAATAAACAAGCTGTGCAGCCAAAAGGCTGTAGATTCAAAGACTTCAAAGCGAGTGGTGCCATGACGTTTGAAGGCACAGTAAATCCAATACATGCGTTAGATTGGATAAGTCATACTGAAGAGATCTCCAGTATCTCAGAATGTCTGGACAACAATAGAGTTAAGTTTGCTACAGCACTGTTCGTTGGAGCTGCTAGAGCCTGGTGGAAAACACAAAGGAGCATCTATGGTGAGGAAACAATTACGACATTGGACTGGGAGCAGTTCTTAGAGATGTTCAACGCCAAATACTGTCCAACCCCGAGATGTCAATCCTTTTGCTTGTAATCTCGGTTGAGTATATATATATATATATATATATATATATATATATATATATATATATATATATATACATGTAGAAAAAAAAGATCAGCAGCAGCCCCATAAAAACAGTAGCGGTACCAGTCTCAGATATGTACTGGTTAATCCAAACAGAATCAGCAGCCGATATATATACATATATATACTTATGAGTGCAGTGTGTGTACTTTAGTATGTATGGGTGTGTCGGATTATATAGAATCAGAATACACAAATAGAAAGCAATTCCTTCTTTTTCCTTATGTGTAAAGAGTATGTGTTTGTGTGCAGTGTGTGTAATATGTGTGTTGCAGTGTATCAAATATATGTGCATGTGCAGTGTATGTTCAGAATGTATATATTAAAGAAAACATAAAAAATGCATAAGTGTTTGATCACATATTTTGAGCTCCCAACATCAACACCTACATGTCTTTGTATAAAATTAAGTGGTTAAATAATATTGTATTGTTTCTTCTAAATGAGAGCTTCATAAAGTCATGATAAATTGATTAATTGTGAAGCATAATTGTGTTTTGGGCATAAGATACATAAATTGTCAAGGCATATGAGAAGTGTATGAAAATATGTGTGATCATAAATTAGATTTCACAAATACATCATTATGACCATAACACATAAATGGTATTCAAATATATGATCAATGATATAATTTGACATAAGCCTATGAGAATTGGATTATAAAATCCAATTGAAAGCATATTATGTTCTTATTTTATGAAATAGTACCATGATCAAACATAATTATTTAAGTCAAAATACATACAAATATGAGGACATTTAATCATCAAATAAGTTCACGAAATGTTCTTACATGTTTTAATGTAGAATTCTAATGAGCAAACGAAAGCTCAGAAAGATTTAATAAAATCACACATGTCCATGAAAAAGGACTTAAAAGCTTATAAGTCAATTTAAAGCATAATATTCTATATATGATAAGCAAAATCATTGAACCTTGAATGAAAGATTCTTATGAAATTATAGGCCATATTCATCTCAACATAATCAAAATATGAGACTTTGAATTTAAAGACAACCGAATGAACACTGAATATATTATTCAGATAATTCAAAGGCTAATAAATATCAGAAATGATATGACTAACAGATTGAGTCAGAAGCAAAGCTAAAAGGCATTAAAGAGCATCAGTGAAGGCTATAGCAAAGTGGCAAGCGTCTGTATGTCTGATAAAAGTCAGATAGTGGTTTTAATCCACTACAGATTGTGAGCAACAGAGCCAGAGCCAGAAAGTGCAAATAACCAGTAACTGTGAGTTGTAGATTTCACTTTAACTGCATATTATGTGAATTGAGACTTTTGTTGCATGATTCTGATTTATTTGGCATTCTGATCTTGAGCTTATTGATATATTGTCATAGTATATTTACTATGATTTGTTGAGCTGAGTATTTCTTCTTCTAGATTCGATTCTTTGACGAGTCATTTGATTGTTAAGCTTAACACCATCACTATTGCTCAGTGTTGGGTTAATGTTAGGCTTATGATGTGCTGATTTACGTGATGAAAGCACAGAGGGTAGCTAGAGCTGAGCATTCCGATGATATCCATATAGAGCTTTTACTGGTAGCTAGCCCAGTACGTGGCTGATCCCCACTAATGATGCGTGTGTATGGATTTATCATCATCCGAGCATTCCTTATGAATTTGTCTAAAAGTCTCAAGAGCAACAACAGTTTTATAACTGGGAGCTGAGCAAAGTCGCGCATCAAAAGAGCATAAATTGGCCAATGACCCTTCGAGATTGAGCTGTGCATGAGCCTAGTGCAGTGCATATAGAGCTGAGCCGTGCATGAGCCGAGTGCAGTGCATGTGCTTCCACGTTCATAATTGCATGTTAAATGTGAAATTCTACATTCTCACTAAGCAATTAAGCTTACCCGTTGTTGCATTATTTTTCAGGTAAAGGCAAATGATTGGCTGGACCTAGTTCATAGGTCAAGACTCTGAAAGAGCTTGAAGTGCATTAGAACCCGTTTCAACACTTTGGTATTGTCAGATGATAGATCTTTGGGGTTCGGGTCTAGTTTATATTATGTGATTTGATGTAATAGTCTAGATGTTTGTACCTTGCTACTTAAATTCTCTCTCTGTTTGTAATTAACTTTATTTCCGCAACTGTTAATTTTATCTTAGTTACATGATTGATATTGCGTTGCTACTGGGCCTTGACTTGAGACCTTTGAGAAATAAGAGGGACTCACAGGATGTCTGTAACGACCTAAACTTAATCAACGATCATTAACAAAGCTTAACGTTAACTACAAGCTAAATGATAATTAATTTAAGAGATTTAAAATATAAACTTATAAAACAAGTAATAAATTGTTATTTTAGTTAATAAAACTTAAGTGGACCAAATTATAAATGTATTAGGTTGATTTAAAAGAAAAGCAATTTTGTGGTTAAATTATAAAGAATGAGACTTGAAATTTTATAAATACCTAAAATGAGACTTAGTGCTCATTTCTATCAAATTAACTTCCCTGCTCATCTATACTTCAAGAACACATACGTGCAGTTCATTTTCTCATTCAACTTCTCTCTAGAAATCAAGAAGGAAATCCCATGAATACATCAATGAAATTTTAGATTTGTGATCAAGAGCACAAGAGCTACAAGATTCAAAGGTAATTTTAACTTAAATCATCATATGGATGTTTGCATGCATGAAAATGGTCCTGGATCAATGTCCAGGAGATGAACCGAAAGATTTAAAACTTAAAATCTTTCAAAATTGATCTCCACCTTTTGTTTTAATCATCAAAATAAGTTGATTAGAGTTTTATTATTGAAATCAAAAAGAAGTATGCTTGTGTGTGTGGGTTTTGGCATGGACTGAAACATTAAAGATTGGGTACCGAAACACTACCATCCTGTCATGATTGATACTATAGAATTGCACAAGTTTGAGATCATGTATTACACGTAATACAATGATTCACTCAAACTATTGCTCTGATACCATCCTGTGAGTCCCTCTGATTTCTCAAAGGTCTCAAGTCAAGGCCCAGTAGCAACGCAATATCAATCATGTAACTAAGATAAAATTAACAGTTGCGGAAATAAAGTTAATTACAAACAGAGACAGAATTTAAGTAGCAAGGTACAAACATCTAGACTATTACATCAAATCACATAATATAAACTAGACCCGAACCCCAAAGCTCTATCATCTGACAATACCAAGGTGTTGAAACGGGTTCTATTGCACTTCAAGCTCTTTCAGAGTCCTGACCTATGAACTAGGTCCAGCCAATCATTTGCCTTTACCTGAAAAATAATGCAACAACGGGTAAGCTTAATTGCTTAGTGAGAATGTAGAATTTCACATTTAACATGCAATTATGAACGCGGAAGCACATGCACTGCACTCGGCTCATGCACGGCTCAGCTCTATATGCACTGCACTAGGCTCATGCACAGCTCAATCTCGAAGGGTCATTGGCCAATTTATGCTCTTTTGATGCGCGACTTTGCTCAGCTCCCAGTTATAAAACTGTTGTTGCTCTTGAGACTTTTAGACAAATTCATAAGGAATGCTCGGATGATGATAAATCCATACACACGCATCATTAGTGGGGATCAGCCACGTACTGGGCTAGCTACCAGTAAAAGCTCTATATGGATATCATCGGAATGCTCAGCTCTAGCTACCCTCTGTGCTTTCATCACGTAAATCAGCACATCATAAGCCTAACATTAACCCAACACTGAGCAATAGTGATGGAGTTAAGCTTAACAATCAAATGACTCGTCAAAGAATCGAATCTAGAAGAAGAAATACTCAGCTCAACAAATCATAGTAAATATACTATGACAATATATCAATAGGCTCAAGATCAGAATGCCAAATAAATCAGAATCATGCAACAAAAGTCTCAATTCACATAATATGCAGTTAAAGTGAAATCTACAACTCACAGTTACTGGTTATTTGCACTTTCTGGCTCTGGCTCTGTTGCTCACAATCTGTAGTGGATTAAAACCACTATTTGACTTTTATCAGACATACAGACGCTTGCCACTTTGCTATAGCCTTCACTGATGCTCTTTAATGCCTTTTAGCTTTGCTTCTGACTCAATCTGTTAGTCATATCATTTCTGATATTTATTAGCCTTTGAATTATCTGAATAATATATTCACTGTTCATTCGGTTGTCTTTAAATTCAAAGTCTAATATTTTGATTATGTTGAGATGAATATGGCCTATAATTTCATAAGAATCTTTCATTCAAGGTTCAATGATTTTGCTTATCATATATAGAATATTATGCTTTAAATTGACTTATAAGCTTTTATGTCCTTTTTCATGGACATGTGTGATTTTATTAAATCTTTCTGAGCTTTCGTTTGTTCATTAGAATTCTACATTAAAACATGTAAGAACATTTCGTGAACTTATTTGATGATTAAATGTCCCCATATTTGTATGTATTTTGACTTAAATAATTATGCTTGATCATGGTACTATTTCATAAAATAAGAACATAATATGCTTTCAATTGGATTTTATAATCCAATTCTCATAGGCTTATGTCAAATTATATCATTGATCATATATTTGAATACCATTTATGTGTTATGGTCATAATGATGTATTTGTGAAATCTAATTTATGATCACACATATTTTCATACACTTCTCATATGCCTTGACAATTTATGTATCTTATGCCCAAAACACAATTATGCTTCACAATTAATCAATTTATCATGACTTTATGAAGCTCTCATTTAGAAGAAACAATACAATATTATTTAACCACTTAATTTTATACAAAGACATGTAGGTGTTGATGTTGGGAGCTCAAAATATGTGATCAAACACTTATGCATTTTTTATGTTTTCTTTAATATATACATTCTGAACATACACTGCACATGCACATATATTTGATACACTGCAACACACATATTACACACACTGCACACATACACATACTCTTTACACATAAGGAAAAAGAAGGAATTGCTTTCTATTTGTGTATTCTGATTCTATATAATCCGACACACCCATACATACTAAAGTACACACACTGCACTCATAAGTATATATATGTATATATATACGGCTGCTGATTCTGTTTGGATTAACCAGTACATATCCGAGACTGGTACTGCTACTGTTTTTATGGGGCTGCTGCTGATCTTTTTTTTCTATATGTATATATATATACTCAACCGAGATTACAAGCAAAAGGATTGACATCTCTGTTTTTAGCACACACTACACACACATACCTCATTTATGTAAATAAAAAGGTGTAGGACTGTTGCATTGCTGGACTGTTTCGGTATTATGAAGGGTAAAAAGGATGGACTGCACATACATACTTTATTAACATTAAAAGGGAAAGTAAGTTACTGTGTTCTGTTTTCTATATATATATATATATATATATATATATATATATATATATCGACACACACATATAAAAATAGGAAAGGTTGCTGGATAGTTGAGTTAATTAAGGGAATTTGCTGCTGTTTTGCTTTGTTTCGGTATTGAGGATTACCGAAACCTTCAATGGTTTCGGTACTATCATAAAGGTTTCTTAGGTTTCTGCAATTCCAGCATGATTTCAATATTACCGAAACCATTAAGGTTTCGGTACCCCTTTGTGGGTTTCGGTACTTGACAGAACACACACACATCTGCACTTTATCTTCTTTCTGTTTTCTTTAAATTCCAGCAGCAGCACATAAAAATTCAGGTTGTGTATTGCTTCTATATGATGGATTAAACACACACAACTACTTACAACTCTTAGCCGAATGCTTTTGGTATTGAAGAGATTACCGAAACCTTTGAGGTTTCGGTATTGGTTTCTGGGTCTCGGTACTACTCTTGGTCTCGGTAGTGTGGTTTGTTTCGATAGTGGTTTCAGGTTAAAATATTACCGAAACCAATCAAGGTTTTGGTAGTGTTTCGGTACCCAATCTTTAATGTTTCAATCCATGCCAAAACCCACACACACAAGCATACTTCTTTTTGATTTCAATAATAAAACTCTAATCAACTTATTTTGATGATTAAAACAGAAGGTGGAGATCAATTTTGAAAGATTTTAAGTTTTAAATCTTTCGGTTCATCTCCTGGACATTGATCCAGGACCATTTTCATGCATGCAAACATCCATATGATGATTTAAGTTAAAATTACCTTTGAATCTTGTTGCTCTTGTGCTCTTGATCACAAATCTAAAATTTCATTGATGTATTGATGGGATTTCCTTCTTGATTTCTAGAGAGAAGTTGAATGAGAAAATGAACTGCACGTATGTGTTCTTGAAGTATAGATGAGCAGGGAAGTTAATTTGATAGAAATGAGCACTAAGTCTCATTTTAGGTATTTATAAAATTTCAAGTCTCATTCTTTATAATTTAACCACAAAATTGCTTTTTCTTTTAAATCAACCTAATACATTTATAATTTGGTCCACTTAACTTTTATTAACTAAAATAACAATTTATTACTTGTTTTATAAATTTATATTTTAAATCTCTTAAATTAATTATCATTTAGCTTGTAGTTAACGTTAAGCTTTGTTAATGATCGTTGATTAAGTTTAGGTCGTTACAGAATGGGCTCCACCACGCATAACTTCGTCCCCGAAGTTGTCTATGTTCAGATAAACGTAGTTAGGAATTAGGTAGACATGAATTCCCAAATATCTGACACAAACATTTGGTGATTTATTGAATGAGCACCATCTGTCTTTTCATAACTTTTTGCCTCTTTGGCTTTTATAACTAATACATTCACTGATTCTTTCGACATTATACCACTTATCAGTTGATTTATACACCGACTTAAAGCATTTTTAGGAACTCTGACTTATCAATAATACATTTACTATGTGGATTTATGCTTTGAGATTTAAAATATGCTTCAATCAATTTGGGTAGCAATTCAATACATTAATTAACTCAAATCTCTCTTTTATTTTCCTATGGAACTAGATGTAGAGCTTTTGAGAGTCTGAAATTTGTACTTTAGGAAACAATTTCATTTATTGATGATGTCATCATCATCAATCGCTTAGATGAATTCTGATTTGCACTGACTGTTGTCTAAACTTGCAATTGTTTTACACTGACAAGCAAATGGAATAGGAATTCCATTTAATTTTACGTACACACTTATGTTTGACTTTCCATGAGTCATAGTAAATTACATGATTCAGATAACAATACCTATATTGTCTATAGGTATAACTTCTGATTGGAAGTATTTTTTTTTGTATAGTAGCTTCACTGATACAACCCATATGTCATCCGCTTTATTCACTATCGATGTATTAAAAATATATATATTTCTTATATATGTCCCATGTATTAATGGGTTGGCTTTACTAACAATTATTTTTTAAAATAAATAAATGTTTTTTATTTGAATATGAAATAATATTTTACATAAGATAATATTTTACCAAAACGATGTATAATATTTTAATATAAACATAAAATATGAAATAATATTTTACATAACACTTGTTCCAAATTATTTTTTACCATTGTGATACAATTGTTAATTTATACATTTAAAAATGGTATTATTCAATAATATTAAATATATTTTAATTGATCTTTGGATAAACATTTTATATTTTAAATAGTATTGTTATTATTATCTTTTAGCTTGTAGTATGTATTTAATACTCTTCAAATTCACCTGACCCATCCGTCTTGTGTTCTACCTTCCACACAGATTTTGCCTTCTTATTACAATTGGTACACGCTGGATAATGCCATGGTACATTTTTCTCAACACATGTAATTTTTGCCAACAATACACATGAAGATATCTACAAAATCAAATAATAATTAAATATTTAACGTCATAAGTTATAAAACACAATTAAATTAATAATGGAATTTCTTGAATTTACCTCATCGATCTTCTTTATCTCAGAAATATTCTTCAACTCAATTTTAGAAGTGAATTCATCAAAAAGTGAGTACGATGCAGTCGACCCTATGGTAAGACTTGTGGAAACAGTATCAACAGATCTACTGGCTAATAAACTGCTCTCAACATATAACAGAATTACATATAAATTTTTGGATTCATAAAAGAATAACATGTATTAAAAAATGTATGTAAATGATGAAATAGTAATAGAAAACAATAAATGATAATTAAAAAGAAAACATAAAAATGTGTAAAACGTGTTAATAACCTGGTTCTGAAAGAGTTGATCTCTTCAATATCAGAATTAATGAAGAGACGGGTGACGTTATAGGTGTTTGTGACAGAGAGCTTGCCTACAAATTGATATGTTATGATGTATATAGTCATAAATAAAAAAAAACAGAAAAATTATAAGGAAATACAACTCATTAAATTAACTTTTTTTTATTGGTACTAACCACCATAATTGTTGATTTTTGCAAATTGCAATACGAGAATCACCGGTCCTTCGTTTGTGTTGTCCAAAGCATAATTAGAAATCTGACTGACATACGGCTCCCACAAAGTTAAACGCATCTTTTGACCGCTGAGAATAAATTAAAATATAATTGTGAAAATGTGATAAAGTTGCAAACATTAAAATTAATATTAGGATTAGAGTCTCACTCAACATCATTGATGGTCACCATCATCCGCACGTTTTTCTCGTTGCCATTTTTAGGCATTATCTTGTCACAGGTGTCAATAACACCTATAACATCTGTAACAAAAACCATAAATTTAATGAATTAAGTTATACTCATACACACAATGTATTTTTAGAAAAATGAAAGAGTTTACAAACCAATAGTCACGTTTTCTGGCCTACTTCGATCGAGAATTTTTTATAGGACACCAGTGAAAGACCATACAACGACCCAACAAAATCAAGACACTTTGATACTTTGGTCTTGAAATCAAATATGAGTTTTTGTTGGTAATCAACATACTTCAAAGGTCCATTATAGTCAGCCATGTTAAATCTAGAGACCATATATACACCCCCCTCTTCAAGCAATTTTTCAAACTTTGGAAGGTATCGTTGGATAACTGAAGCTTGTATCTTTGATCCCTATTAAAAAAAGTATTAATTATCAATTAAGTGAAGATGTGGAATATATTTAATGACAACAACAAATTATGGTTGCATGAAACAAAAAATTATGCTCAATTACATAAAATATGGTATCAGCGACCTATTTAATATACGAACAGTAACACACAAAGATAAATACATATATATGTAACATAAACAAAAATACACTTTTGCGGTCATGAATTCAAATTTAGTGTTATACCTTTACTGTGGGCTTTTTGAAATGTAAATTATAGAAACAGATCGACGATAACCTAATTGCAACATCAAGTTTTTTGCAAATGTTGAGCTAATTGAATGTAAAGAACAAACAGTGTGGAGTGCCACTACATCCACCAGCACTTTCAATAATAATCAGATAATAACAATTACTAAAGCATGCCAAGATTTCGCAGACTGATATTAACTTTTTCTAATGGTCAATTAATTTGTATCATTAATCTTGTGAGTCAATGATTTTGGTACTGTTCTGAAGCATTTATAATGATGTTGAGTTAGTACCAATCAAAAAAAATATGTTTGATATCTATAGACAACCATGTAATTATATATATCGTACATGGTTAAAAGTCTTGTATCCTTAATTATATATAGATTCTAAATTTACTCTACAATTTGTATTTAATCTAAAATATACATGTACATACTACAAACCAAAAAAAGTCTTTTAAATAATCTTGTGAACAATGATTTTGGTACTGTTCTTAAGCATTTATAATGATGTTGAGTTAGTACCAATAAGAAAAATTGTTTGATATCTATAGATAACCATGTAATTTATTACTGATTGCCTTTAACTATATATATATATATATATATATATATATATATATATATATATATATATATATATATATATATATATATATATATATATATATGTATATATATAATTTTTTATGTTACCAAGTGTTGCATATATAACAGGCTTTTTATATTCTAAATTTACTCTACAATTTGTATTTGTCAAAAAATATACATGTATATACTACAAACCAGTAAAGTCTTGTATCTTTAATGTTGTGAATCAATTATTTTGGTACTGTTGTTAAGCATTTATAATGATGTTGAGTTATACCAATGATTTTGGATGATAAGATTACCAAGTACAACTAAAAATCAACAATTATGGTGGTTAGTAAAAATAAATAAAAATTAATTTAATGAGTTATATTTCCTTATAATTTTTCTGTTTTTTTTTTATTTATGACTATATATATCATAACATATCAATTTGTAAGCCTGCTTAGTTTGCTAATGATGGACGTTCAACAACTATCTTTGGAATTAAAATTTAAGTCTTCCAAATGAGATGCAACAATACATCCTGCTGCAGTTTTTCGTCTGGGTTATTTTTTTAAGAAATGCAAATCATAAAAACAAAATAGAATAATAAAAAGCTGAAACAAACCTTAGGTGAGGTAATGTATTCACTGTATTGCAACACTTACATGCCTCAAGTGGTTTTAGCAATATATGAAACACGCATATTGAGAACAAACAGGGGCAATAAACAAACTATAAAGACTAATCTTATGGAAAAATATCAAACTCTAATCCACACAGGTGTTTCACAATTTTGAATTCAAGAAACCATCAAGCTTATTTCATGTACACAATTATCAACCTTAATTAATTTACATAGATTTGAGAAAAACTGAAGTTGTCATTTAATAACTGCAGCAATGTCCTAATCAAACCAGACACCAACAATAACATAGAAGGATTAAGGGTTTCGAGTATTTTAACACGATTACACAAATAAGGTCTGATTTGCAATGTGAATTATCCGAAAAATGAAAAATTAAAGCTTTATAATGACAAAAAAGAAATATAAGAAAACCCAAATCAATAGAAGAAACAGTAAGTAGAACAATTCCCTTACTGGTTCATACTCTATTTTAAATAAATGAATCAATACACTGGGTTCACTTTTCAAAGAATTTTCAAAGAATCAATACACTGGGTTAAACAGAGTTTAGTACATAACTAAATATATTTTTAATTTCTGTCTTTAATGTTATTGGCAGAGTTGTACATATCTGTTTATTTTGGATCCTGCTCATGTAAACAGTGTGGAGTGCCACTAACAATAAGCAATTAATTTAAAAATATTAAGTTATGTACATATTTAACGGTCTCATATCATTTACAACTCACATTGTGAGTTCAAAAACTCACAAAGCGCATGGTAAACGATATCAACGATCTCATATCATTTACAACTCACAAGTATAGTTAGTGGCAAAACAATAAGCAAATAGAGTGTAATGTTACTTGTTCATCCATAAGCATACATTCAAGCGATCATGTTTCAGACGGGTTCCTCTTTGATGGTACATTCCACAGTCTGATTATGCGTACCTTTATGGTCTCACATTCAACCCTGAGATCCTTAATGAATGTGACGTTAGAAGTCATTCTTATTGCAATAAAGGAATTGGTAAAAAAATTTCTCAATGTAGATGTGTTAAAAGAAAGACTTCTTTTCATATATTTATAGAGAAATTAAATAGACTGTTCAGATACTATTTGTATATGTGATATGTTTACCAAAAATAAAAAAGATATTAATTTAAATCATTTATGTAAATTAAATGTTCTACGCCAAGTGTCGCTTCCACAGTTACTCAGATTTTCGTTTTCCTGCCTAAAATTCCAAATATAACTTTTCTAAACAAATTATCTAATTTGTTTTTAAAAAAATAATAAATGACAAAATTGATTACTACCTAATTTAATCTCAATATATAAAAGGCAGTCTCATTAACTACTTTTTGTAACTTTCTAAGTAAAGCCTTATTTTATCTAACTAGATTACTATTTTATACATTTAAAAATAAAAAATGATATAGAGTTAGGCATAAATATTTTATAATTTTTTTTAAAAGTTAAAAGTAAAAGATATTAGCATCGTGTTCCATAAAAATTTTAATTATAGCTATTTTCAATACAGGAACTAAAGAAATAATAAGGTTTAAAAAAATAACAATCAATAAGTACTATTCATAAACCTAATAATTCACAAAAAAAATAACAATCAATAAGTACTATTCATAAACCTAATAATTCACAAAAAAAAAATACTATTCATGAACTTTTTATTAAAAAATAAATAATTGTTGGAGTAATCTTAAGTAATTATTTACATTCTAAAAAACCTAATAATTAATGTTAAATGCCATCATCTCATAGTACATTTATTTTGGTTTTCCTCACTATTTTTTCATATTTAGAATCTTTAATTAAGCATATAAAATTAAAAATTAAAAATGATTTATTATATTTTTAATTAATTGAATATAATTAATGTAATATAATAGTTAATACCTTTTTAAAATAAATAATTAATATAATAACCTCTTAACCTCATACAATTTAATTTTGTATTTATTTTTTAATTTAAAGCACGAACATATTTGTGACATACATTATTAAATGATCATCAACCATTTACGTACGATTTATTTTTCAATTACTATAATTTTACTTCCCTCCAATATTTATATTTTAATTATAAAATTATCAAATTTATATACTAAACTTATTTAACTGAAATTTAATTTATTTTATGTTTTATTCTTTTAAAATAAATATCTATATCTATATATATATATATTAATAAAGCAAAATGTTTTTCGCCATGTGTCATTCTCTTGATCAAGGAAAATCTCATTTTTCCACCTAATTTTCCTAATTTAGTTTTATTAAAAGAATAAAATATTACACCAAAATATTTTATTATGTGTTAATTTATTAAAATTATTTATAAAATAATTGTAAAATTAAAAAATTTACACATAAACTTAAAATAATTAAATTATGTGTAATCATGTGCTAATTTATACCATTTTTTACATGGGTTAATTTTAATATATAATTGTTTGAGTAAAAAAGAGGTGAAAAAATAAACTAATAAAATGTTACCATTGTGATCTTTTAAAATATTATTATAACTGAAAACATAAAATAAAAAAAAGCTTCGGCCAAAAGAGTGAAGTAATCTTAAATTCAGAGATTCACTCATGGAAAGTCAAATATAAGTGTGTACGTAAAATTAAATGGAATTCCTATTCCATTTGCTTGTCAGTGTAAAACAATTGCAAGTTTAGACAACAGTCAGTGCAAATCAGAATTCATCTAAGCGATTGATGATGATGACATCATCAATAAATGAAATTGTTTCCTAAAGTACAAATTTCAGACTCTCAAAAGCTCTACATCTAGTTCCATAGGAAAATAAAAGAGAGATTTGAGTTAATTAATATATTGAATTGCTACCCAAATTGATTGAAGCATATTTTAAATCTCAAAGCATAAATCCACATAGTAAATGTATTATTGATAAGTCAGAGTTCCTAAAAATGATTTAAGTCAGTGTATAAATCAACTGATAAGTGGTATAATGTCGAAAGAATCAGTGAATGTATTAGTTATAAAAGCCAAAGAGGCAAAAAGTTATGAAAAGACAGATGGTGCTCATTCAATAAATCACCAAATGTTTGTGTCAGATATTTGGGAATTCATGTCTACCTTGTAATTCCTAACTACGTTTATCTGAACATAGACAACTTCGGGGACGAAGTTATGCGTGGTGGAGCCCATTCTGTAACGACCTAAACTTAATCAACGATCATTAACAAAGCTTAACGTTAACTACAAGCTAAATGATAATTAATTTAAGAGATTTAAAATATAAATTTATAAAACAAGTAATAAATTGTTATTTTAGTTAATAAAAGTTAAGTGGACCAAATTATAAATGTATTAGGTTAATTTAAACAAAATTTTAAAGAATGAGACTTGAAATTTTATAAATACCTAAAATGAGACTTAGTGCTCATTTCTATCAAATTAACTTCCCTGCTCATCTATACTTCAAGAACACATACGTGCAGTTCATTTTCTCATTCAACTTCTCTCTAGAAATCAAGAAGGAAATCCCATCAATACATCAATGAAATTTTAGATTTGTGATCAAGAGCACAAGAGCTACAAGATTCAAAGGTAATTTTAACTTAAATCATCATATGGATGTTTGCATGCATGAAAATGGTCCTGGATCAATGTCCAGG
Source organism: Centrapalus pauciflorus (assembly GCA_020465985.1). Classification (NCBI taxonomy): domain Eukaryota; kingdom Viridiplantae; phylum Streptophyta; class Magnoliopsida; order Asterales; family Asteraceae; genus Centrapalus; species Centrapalus pauciflorus. The sequence goes on along the minus strand of JAANYP010006831.1, from coordinate 42,256 downwards.
AGATGAACCGAAAGATTTAAAACTTAAAATCTTTCAAAATTGATCTCCACCTTCTGTTTTAATCATCAAAATAAGTTGATTAGAGTTTTATTATTGAAATCAAAAAGAAGTATGCTTGTGTGTGTGGGTTTTGGCATGGACTGAAACATTAAAGATTGGGTACCGAAACACTACCAAAACCTTGATAGGTTTCGGTAATATTTTAACCTGAAACCACTATCGAAACAAACCACACTACCGAGACCAAGAGTAGTACCGAGACCCAGAAACCAATACCGAAACCTCAAAGGTTTCGGTGATCTCTTCAATACCAAAATCATTCGGCTAAGAGTTGTAAGTAGTTGTGTGTGTTTAATCCATCATATAGAAGCAATACACAACCTGAATTTTTATGTGCTGCTGCTGGAATTTAAAGAAAACAGAAAGAAGATAAAGTGCAGATGTGTGTGTGTTCTGTCAAGTACCGAAACCCACAAAGGGGTACCGAAACCTTAATGGTTTCGGTAATATTGAAATCATGCTGGAATTGCAGAAACCTAAGAAACCTTTATGATAGTACCGAAACCATTGAAGGTTTCGGTAATCCTCAATACCGAAACAAAGCAAAACAGCAGCAAATTCCCTTAATTAACTCAACTATCCAGCAACCTTTCCTATTTTTATATGTGTGTGTCGATATATATATATATATATATATATATATATATATATATATAGAAAACAGAACACAGTAACTTACTTTCCCTTTTAATGTTAATAAAGTATGTATGTGCAGTCCATCCTTTTTACCCTTCATAATACCGAAACAGTCCAGCAATGCAACAGTCCTACACCTTTTTATTTACATAAATGAGGTATGTGTGTGCTAAAAACAGAGATGTCAATCCTTTTGCTTGTAATCTCGGTTGAGTATATATATATACATATAGAAAAAAAAGATCAGCAGCAGCCCCATAAAAACAGTAGCAGTACCAGTCTCGGATATGTACTGGTTAATCCAAACAGAATCAGCAGCCGTATATATATACATATATATACGTATGAGTGCAGTGTGTGTACTTTAGTATGTATGGGTGTGTCGGATTATATAGAATCAGAATACACAAATAGAAAGCAATTCCTTCTTTTTCCTTATGTGTAAAGAGTATGTGTATGTGTGCAGTGTGTGTAATATGTGTGTTGCAGTGTATCAAATATATGTGCATGTGCAGTGTATGTTCAGAATGTATATATTAAAGAAAACATAAAAAATGCATAAGTGTTTGATCACATATTTTGAGCTCCCAACATCAACACCTACATGTCTTTGTATAAAATTAAGTGGTTAAATAATATTGTATTGTTTCTTCTAAATGAGAGCTTCATAAAGTCATGATAAATTAATTAATTGTGAAGCATAATTGTGTTTTGGGCATAAGATACATAAATTGTCAAGGCATATGAGAAGTGTATGAAAATATGTGTGATCATAAATTAGATTTCACAAATACATCATTATGACCATAACACATAAATGGTATTCAAATATATGATCAATGATATAATTTGACATAAGCCTATGAGAATTGGATTATAAAATCCAATTGAAAGCATATTATGTTCTTATTTTATGAAATAGTACCATGATCAAGCATAATTATTTAAGTCAAAATGCATACAAATATGGGGACATTTAATCATCAAATAAGTTCACGAAATGTTCTTACATGTTTTAATGTAGAATTCTAATGAACAAACGAAAGCTCAGAAAGATTTAATAAAATCACACATGTCCATGAAAAAGGACATAAAAGCTTATAAGTCAATTTAAAGCATAATATTCTATATATGATAAGCAAAATCATTGAACCTTGAATGAAAGATTCTTATGAAATTATAGGCCATATTCATCTCAACATAATCAAAATATGAGACTTTGAATTTAAAGACAACCGAATGAACACTGAATATATTATTCAGATAATTCAAAGGCTAATAAATATCAGAAATGATATGACTAACAGATTGAGTCAGAAGCAAAGCTAAAAGGCCTTAAAGAGCATCAGTGAAGGCTATAGCAAAGTGGCAAGCGTCTGTATGTCTGATAAAAGTCAGATAGTGGTTTTAATCCACTACAGATTGTGAGCAACAGAGCCAGAGCCAGAAAGTGCAAATAACCAGTAACTGTGAGTTGTAGATTTCACTTTAACTGCATATTATGTGAATTGAGACTTTTGTTGCATGATTCTGATTTATTTGGCATTCTGATCTTGAGCCTATTGATATATTGTCATAGTATATTTACTATGATTTGTTGTGCTGAGTATTTCTTCTTCTAGATTCGATTCTTTGACGAGTCATTTGATTGTTAAGCTTAACTCCATCACTATTGCTCAGTGTTGGGTGAATGTTAGGCTTATGATGTGCTGATTTACGTGATGAAAGCACATAGGGTAGCTAGAGCTGAGCATTCCGATGATATCCATATAGAGCTTTTACTGGTAGCTAGCCCAGTACGTGGCTGATCCCCACTAATGATGCGTGTGTATGGATTTATCATCATCCGAGCATTCCTTATGAATTTGTCTAAAAGTCTCAAGAGCAACAACAGATTTATAACTGGGAGCTGAGCAAAGTCGCGCATCAAAAGAGCATAAATTGGCCAATGACCCTTCGAGATTGAGCTGTGCATGAGCCTAGTGCAGTGCATATAGAGCTGAGCCGTGCATGAGCCAAGTGCAGTGCATGTGCTTCCGCGTTCATAATTGCATGTTAAATGTGAAATTCTACATTCTCACTAAGCAATTAAGCTTACCAGTTGTTGCATTATTTTTCAGGTAAAGGCAAATGATTGGCTGGACCTAGTTCATAGGTCAGGACTCTGAAAGAGCTTGAAGTGCATTAGAACCCGTTTCAACACCTTGGTATTGTCAAATGATAGAGCTTTGCGGTTCGGGTCTAGTTTATATTATGTGATTTGATGTAATAGTCTAAATGTTTGTACCTTGCTACTTAAATTCTGTCTCTGTTTGTAATTAACTTTATTTCCGCAACTGTTAATTTTATCTTAGTTACATGATTGATATTGCGTTGCTACTGGGCCTTGACTTGAGACCTTTGAGAAATCAGAGGGACTCACAGGATGGTATCAGAGCAATAGTTTGAGTGAATCATTGTATTACGTGTAATACATGATCTCAAACTTGTGCAATGCTATAGTATCAATCATGACAGGATGGCTTGAACTAAGATAGGTTTCAGAGACTAGTAGGACGGGGCATGAAAGGGTACAATGTGCTAGGCTAATGATCTAAATATTTAGTGATTTGAATTTCAGAGCTATGTCTGGAGAAGGTAGTCCATCAGGTGGCATGACCCCAGAGCAAGTCCTGGAAATGATGCAACAACTAATTACCCAGAATAATGAGCAACAAAACAAGTTTATGCTAGAGCAAATTGAATTAATAAAGGAAACTGAAAAGAAAAATATACAATAAAAGAAGCAAACTGAACAGTCAAGCGAGTCGGAATCCGATAATGAGCACGTCAATAAGCGAGTTGTGCAGCCAAAAGGTTGTAGATTCAAAGACTTCAAAGCGAGTGGTGCCTTAACGTTTGAAGGCACAGTAGATCCAATAAAAGCGTTAGATTGGATAAGTCATACTGAAGAGATCTTCAGTATCTCAGAATGTTTGGATAGCAATAAAGTAAGTTTGCTACAGCACTGTTCGTTGGAGCTGCTAGAGCCTGGTGGAAAACGCAAAGGAACATCTATGGTGAGGAAGCAATCATGACACTGGACTGGGAGCAGTTCTTAGAGATGTTCAATGCCAAATACTGTCCAACCGACAAACAAGACGAACTCGAGATGCAGTTGATGCAACTGAAACAAGGAACTAAGACTGTTGATGAATATGAGCATGAGTTCTCGAGACTTTGCGGCTACTCGTCATATCAAGTAGCAACAGAAGAGCGTAAGATAAACCGATTCAGACTGGGTCTGAATCCAACATATAGAAGACAAATGAGTAGCATAAAGTTCAAAACGTATCTCAGTATTGTGGAAGCAGCAAGGATGGTGGAGCGGGAATTCACAGATTCGAGTTGTGAACCAGTTATGATGGCTATAAGTCCTACTTGTCCATCTCCACCTAAGAAACAGAAATCTAGTAGATTCTTCGGTTCATCAAAGTGCAGTCAGCAACAGTCACAAGCATCCTCTACGCCTCAGAAGACTAGGGTCTATTCCCTACAGTCAGTAGCACGACCGTGTAAACGTTGTAACAAATTTCATAGTGGACGCTGCAACCCTAGAGATGTGACCTGCTACACTTGTAACCGGATTGGACATGGAAGCGATGAGTGCCCAGAAAGAAACGACGTATGCTACAACTGTGGTGAGCGTGGACATTATGCCAAACATTGCCCAAATGCACGCGTGCTTACTAATCAGGAACAACCAGTTGGCAGAGCAATCCAACAGAGTACTACAATGATACCTACAGCTAAGGCGCGAGCTTTCCATATTACTGCTGAGGATGCTGAGGAGACACCAGAAACGCCAAAAGACCACAATGGTAACTAATAATAATAAGTTTCTTATACGATAAAATGATTAAATTCCATTGCCAGCTGAATTTCAATTCTAAAATAAGTATTGAGTTAACTATACAACCCTGTTATCGACAGTGAATAATGCGGATGACATATGGGTTGTACCAGTTGAAGTTACGATACAAAAACATTTCCAATCTGAAATTATACCTATTGACAATATAGTGTTGTTATCCCTAAGAAAATCAAAATTTAATCCTAAACACAAGCTTCTTCGTAAATCCTTGTAATCTGAATGATTACAGCGTGTCTCGTAATGAGACAGAGGTAGAAGTTGTTGATTCAAATAGAATTAAATGAGAAGAGAATCTTTGAAACAAATTGTCAAGTTTTCAAGTGTGAACTTGAATAGGAATCAAAGAAGACAAGAGACACAGAATGAGAGTCACGGGGAAATAAATTAAGATTTCTGTAAGTGAAGCATTTGGTCATAAATGGCCGATGAAAAGCCCGTGATATGTCAATATAAATGTAAGTGTTGGATTCTCATTATGTCGATGCGAGACTAGTGAGATGTCCAATATAGAATACTTATTCCACCTAACTGCACATAAAATAAAAAAAGCTTCGGCCAAAAGAGTGAAGTAATCTTAAATTCAGAGATTCACTCATGGAAAGTCAAACATAAGTGTGTACGTAAAATTAAATGGAATTCCTATTCCATTTGCTTGTCAGTGTAAAACAATTGCAAGTTTAGACAACAGTCAGTGCAAATCAGAATTCATCTAAGCGATTGATGATGATGACATCATCAATAAATGAAATTGTTTCCTAAAGTACAAATTTCAGACTCTCAAAAGCTCTACATCTAGTTCCATAGGAAAATAAAAGAGAGATTTGAGTTAATTAATGTATTGAATTGCTACCCAAATTGATTGAAGCATATTTTAAATCTCAAAGCATAAATCCACATTGTAAATGTATTATTGATAAGTCAAAGTTCCTAAAAATGCTTTAAGTCAGTGTATAAATCAACTGATAAGTGGTATAATGTCGAAAGAATCAGTGAATGTATTAGTTATAAAAGCCAAAGAGGCAAAAAGTTATGAAAAGACAGATGGTGCTCATTCAATAAATCACCAAATGTTTGTGTCAGATATTTGGGAATTCATGTCTACCTTGTAATTCCTAACTACGTTTATCTGAACATAGACAACTTCGGGGACGAAGTTATGCGTGGTGGAGCCCATTCTGTAACGACCTAAACTTAATCAACGATCATTAACAAAGCTTAACGTTAACTACAAGCTAAATGATAATTAATTTAAGAGATTTAAGATATAAATTTATAAAACAAGTAATAAATTGTTATTTTAGTTAATAAAAGTTAAGTGGACCAAATTATAAATGTATTAGGTTGATTTAAAAGAAAAGCAATTTTGTGGTTAAATTATAAAGAATGAGACTTGAAATTTTATAAATACCTAAAATGAGACTTAGTGCTCATTTCTATCAAATTAACTTCCCTGCTCATCTATACTTCAAGAACACATACGTGCAGTTCATTTTCTCATTCAACTTCTCTCTAGAAATCAAGAAGGAAATCCCATCAATACATCAATAAAATTTTAGATTTGTGATCAAGAGCACAAGAGCTACAAGATTCAAAGGTAATTTTAACTTAAATCATCATATGGATGTTTGCATGCATGAAAATGGTCCTGGATCAATGTCCAGGAGATGAACCGAAAGATTTAAAACTTAAAATCTTTCAAAATTGATCTCCACCTTCTGTTTTAATCATCAAAATAAGTTGATTAGAGTTTTATTATTGAAATCAAAAAGAAGTATGCTTGTGTGTGTGGGTTTTGGCATGGACTGAAACATTAAAGATTGGGTACCGAAACACTACCAAAACCTTGATTGGTTTCGGTAATATTTTAACCTGAAACCACTATCGAAACATACCACACTACCGAGACCAAGAGTAGTACCGAGACCCAGAAACCAATACCGAAACCTCAAAGGTTTCGGTAATCTCTTCAATACCAAAAGCATTCGGCTAAGAGTTGTAAGTAGTTGTGTGTGTTTAATCCATCATAAAGAAGCAATACACAACCTGAATTTTTATGTGCTGCTGCTGGAATTTAAAGAAAACAGAAAGAAGATAAAGTGCAGATGTGTGTGTGTTCTGTCAAGTACCGAAACCCACAAAGGGGTACCGAAACCTTAATGGTTTCGGTAATATTGAAATCATGCTGGAATTGCAGAAACCTAAGAAACCTTTATGATAGTACCGAAACCATTGAAGGTTTCGGTAATCCTCAATACCGAAACAAAGCAAAACAGCAGCAAATTCCCTTAATTAACTCAACTATCCAGCAACCTTTCCTATTTTTATATGTGTGTGTCGATATATATATATATATATATATATATATATATATATATATAGAAAACAGAACACAGTAACTTACTTTCCCTTTTAATGTTAATAAAGTATGTATGTGCAGTCCATCCTTTTTACCCTTCATAATACCGAAACAGTCCAGCAATGCAACAGTCCTACACCTTTTTATTTACATAAATGAGGTATGTGTGTGCTAAAAACAGAGATGTCAATCCTTTTGCTTGTAATCTCGGTTGAGTATATATATATACATATAGAAAAAAAAGATCAGCAGCAGCCCCATAAAAACAGTAGCAGTACCAGTCTCGGATATGTACTGGTTAATCCAAACAGAATCAGCAGCCGTATATATATACATATATATACGTATGAGTGCAGTGTGTGTACTTTAGTATGTATGGGTGTGTCGGATTATATAGAATCAGAATACACAAATAGAAAGCAATTCCTTCTTTTTCCTTATGTGTAAAGAGTATGTGTATGTGTGCAGTGTGTGTAATATGTGTGTTGCAGTGTATCAAATATATGTGCATGTGCAGTGTATGTTCAGAATGTATATATTAAAGAAAACATAAAAAATGCATAAGTGTTTGATCACATATTTTGAGCTCCCAACATCAACACCTACATGTCTTTGTATAAAATTAAGTGGTTAAATAATATTGTATTGTTTCTTCTAAATGAGAGCTACATAAAGTCATGATAAATTGATTAATTGTGAAGCATAATTGTGTTTTGGGCATAAGATACATAAATTGTCAAGGCAAATGATTGGCTGGACCTAGTTCATAGGTCAGGACTCTGAAAGAGCTTGAGGTGCATTAGAACCCGTTTCAACACCTTGGTATTGTCAGATGATAGAGCTTTGGGGTTCGGGTCTAGTTTATATTATGTGATTTGATGTAATAGTCTAGATGTTTGTACCTTGCTACTTAAATTCTGTCTCTGTTTGTAATTAACTTTATTTCCGCAACTGTTAATTTTATCTTAGTTACATGATTGATATTGCGTTGCTACTGGGCCTTGACTTGAGACCTTTGAGAAATCAGAGGGACTCACAGGATGGTATCAGAGCCAGGTTTCGATCCTGGGACCTGTGGGTTATGGGCCCACCACGCTTCCGCTGCGCAAAGATTGAGTCAGAAGATCAAAATACCTTGCTAACACTCTTTTGAAGAGCCGGAGTGTATTCTGGACTCGAAGATCAAAAAGCTTCGAAATAAAGAAGAGAATATTGATTCTGAAAATCTTAAAGGGCAGCTACAATTTCTAACTCTGCATCATTTGGGACTTCATTGTCTCAAGGGAAACCGAATCTGGGTTCCTAAGTATGGTTCAATTCGCAGCACTCTTCTATCTGAAGCTCAACAGTCCAAATTATCTGTTCATCCTGGCAGCTCAAAGATGTACTTCGATCTGAAATCTGACTACTGGTGGCCAGGAATGAAGAAAGACATTGGTAAATGTGTTGAAAGCTGCAGAATCTGTCAGATGGTTAAGGCAGAACACCAGAAACCCTTCGGGGATATGCAACCACTGCCAGTTCCTGAGTGGAAGTGGGAGCATATAACAATGGAATTCATCACGAAGTTGCCAAAGACCAAAAGACAGCACGACTCCATCTGGGTAGTCGTGGATCGATTAACGAAGTCAGCTCATTTAATACCGATGAAAGAAACAGAGATTTGGCAGATTTTTCAAGCCAAATAAGTCACAATCTCAACCCCTTACGGGGCAGTCCTCAGAGTCTAGGTCCCACAAATTGCAACACAATATCAATCATACTAAGATAGGGCAATTAATTGCGGAATTAATAATTATCAAGTCTACCCAAAACCACCACATTTGCTGTCTTCCAATCAGTACCAGAAGGTTTGTTGAGTAGTGGTCTAAGAAAGCTTCAAAACTTGGATCTTGAATGACCTAAGTACTAGGTCCTGCAGGTGATTTTCCTTTGGCTTTTCCTATAAAATATTAATGCAACATCTGTAAGCAAAGCTTAGTGAGTTTATAGATTTTCAATATCAACATGCGTGTCAAGCGGAGTCATTAGTCTAGCGTGATATGTCTTGGCTGCCGCTACAGCCCTCATGATTGAGATATAGAATCATAGAATTGGATGATGTTCAGGCCACAATCACGCTTAAATCATGGGGATCAGCCACATACTGGGCTAGCTACCAGTAAGTCAATATGGCGGAACATCGGAGGTCATTACCAAGTTCATAAGAACTGGTGAAATAGCCAGGTCTAGAACAATAGACCATCAGGGCTAGTCAAGCTGAATCAATACATATGTCAAATGTCTGATCAATTGTGAAAGCTTAAGTCATAGAAGTCATGATAGCAATGAATCATAAAGCAATATATGAAGAAGTCTTAAATGCAATATGAAATGATAATCAAATAGCTATCATGATCCACTGGGCAACATCGAACCATAGTGTGCACAGGTTTCAATCCAGCTGATAAAATGAATGTCAATAAATCTATCATCAACAATATATCTCAACCGGAATTTATGCATGTTCAATCTGAATATCTATAACTCACTAAGCTTTGCTTACAGATGTTGCATTAATATTTTACAGGAAAAGCCAAAGGAAAATCACCTGCAGGACCTAGTACTTAGGTCATTCAAGATCCAACTTTTGAAGCTTTCTTAGACCACTACTCAACAAACCTTCTGGTACTGATTGGAAGACAGCAAATGTGGTGGTTTTGGGTAGACTTGATGTGATGTATGATGTTATGACTAGATTAGATGTTACCCTTTTATGACTTTATTTTGAAATATGTAACTTAAATCCTAATCTGTAATGTACATGTAATTATTAATTCCGCAATTAATTACCCTATCTTAGTATGATTGATATTGTGTTGCAATTTGTGGGACCTAGACTCTGAGGACTGCCCCGTAAGGGGAGGTCTTCACAGGATGGTATCAAAACCTGTGACACCCTCTTGCTTTGATAATATAATTGGAATCACCAGGATCAACAAACAACCCAATGAATATCATAACAATTGAAATTGAGTACTTAAATCAGAGTTAAGCAAATCCACACTAAAGCAATGAAAGTACATGTCTACAGTGATTAAGTCTAACTATTACAACATCATAATTGATTAAAAGTCATGTAATCCCAGCCCCAAAGCTATATCGGTGTACCAATAGCTTCTAAAGTCTTCGGGATATTGAAATGAATTGCTTAAGTGGAAGGTCCAGCTACACTTTTGCCTTTGCCTGAAAACATGGTGAGTCAACAGTAAGCTAATTGCTTAGTGAGATAACAGATTATGCAAACAACAAATATTTCTTTACAAGCAATGCTTAACCATGGGTAGTGTAAGCCCCATGTATGTGAAAACAGGCAGTGTAAGCCTCAATGTATGTGTAAACCATGCAGTGCAAGCATGGGTTGGCAGTTCAATATGCTGATCGGGGATGTGCCGAACCTGACGGGATAACGAGTGGGATGATCAGTCCCCGACAGTGGCCTGCTGTCAGCCCCAGTCCAGGTCGCATCAAAGTGTGAAGTAATGATCATGCAGTGCAAGCATGATGTAAATAAATGCACTTTCAATTGAACGCTGGCTACATGTGTATTACATGTCAAGTACGAGTGTGCATCATAACAACAATTCATGTACGAGTGCCAAATGATGTATATGAACAATGTGAACATGCCATTGAATGTATAAACATGAATGCAAAAACAATAAATGTTCGAATGAAAATCTGTTACTCACAGTGATTGGTATAGTGTGACTTGTCTCTGAATCAATGTGTGTTTTGATAACACCACAATGATCTGTAATGTAAGTGTAATAGTGAATTTGTGTCAGTAATTGCTTAAAACTTGTATTCTGTAATTTTAAAGACTTAATTGTTGTACCTTTGGATGATTATTATAATTTAAGCAAATCTTGATCATATTATTAGTTAAGTAAGAAAATACAAAGTGAGTGGTATAATGTGCAATTAGGTCAAAGTGGCAAATAAAAGAAGAAAACTCTTCATTTTCAACAAATCTCACTCTCTCTCTACCGTCTCTCACTTTCTCTCTCTAACTCTCTCGATCTCTCTACTCTCTCTCTCGGCTTCACTCCAAGAAACACACAAGAATCAACGATTTCAAGTGCAAAAGTTGGAAACAAGTTGCAAATAAGGAACTATAAGTATTACAACAAACGAATTGAGGTAAACATCTCTCTATATTTCGAATTTGTGATGATTTGGGGTCGGTTTTTGTAAAAACCGAGTCATAAGATTGATGTTGCAAATGTTGTTGCATGTTAGAATTTATTGATGAAATGTGTAAATCGAGCATGTATAATATAGTGTACCAAATTTCAGAATCAGATTCCACTCCTAAGTACGATTTCTGAAATTATGTGTGTGTTTTTAGTGTGTGTTCTTCGAAGATATGTAGAAAAATGGACACAAATGGGTTGTTTTGGTACACAAGTGTTATAATATAAGTTGAAATAGTGTATTTAAGCTCACACTTGCAATATTAGACTCAAAACATGCAAAAATGAACCAAACATGATTTCTGGAAAATATTGGAAATTTTCTAAGTATGAACTCGGATGATGATCCATCCGAATTCGGATCCACCCATTTCGGACCACTACCTATTTATCCTGTCATGATTGATACTATAGCATTGCACAAGTTTGAGATCATGTATTACACGTAATACAATGATTCACTCAAACTATTGCTCTGATACCATCCTGTGAGTCCCTCTGATTTCTCAAAGGTCTCAAGTCAAGGCCCAGTAGCAACGCAATATCAATCATGTAACTAAGATAAAATTAACAGTTGTGGAAATAAAGTTAATTACAAACAGAGACAGAATTTAAGTAGCAAGGTACGAACATCTAGACTATTACATCAAATCACATAATATAAACTAGACCCGAACCCCAAAGCTCTATCATCTGACAATACCAAGGTGTTGAAACGGGTTCTAATGCACTTCAAGCTCTTTCAGAGTCCTAACCTATGAACTAGGTCCAGCCAATCATTTGCCTTTACCTGAAAAATAATGCAACAACGGGTAAGCTTAATTGCTTAGTGAGAATGTAGAATTTCACATTTAACATGCAATTATGAACGCGGAAGCACATGCACTGCACTCGGCTCATGCACGGCTGAGCTCTATATGCACTGCACTAGGCTCATGCACAGCTCAATCTCGAAGGGTCATTGGCCAATTTATGCTCTTTTGATGCGCGACTTTGCTCAGCTCCCAGTTATAAATCTGTTGTTGCTCTTGAGACTTTTAGACAAATTCATAAGGAATGCTCGGATGATGATAAATCCATACACACGCATCATTAGTGGGGATCAGCCACGTACTGGGCTAGCTACCAGTAAAAGCTCTATATGGATATCATCGGAATGCTCAGCTCTAGCTACCCTATGTGCTTTCATCACGTAAATCAGCACATCATAAGCCTAACATTCACCCAACACTGAGCAATAGTGATGGAGTTAAGCTTAACAATCAAATGACTCGTCAAAGAATCGAATCTAGAAGAAGAAATACTCAGCTCAACAAATCATAGTAAATATACTATGACAATATATCAATAAGCTCAAGATCAGAATGCCAAATAAATCAGAATCATGCAACAAAAGTCTCAATTCACATAATATGCAGTTAAAGTGAAATCTACAACTCACAGTTACTGGTTATTTGCACTTTCTGGCTCTGGCTCTGTTGCTCACAATCTGTAGTGGATTAAAACCACTATCTGACTTTTATCAGACATACAGACGCTTGCCACTTTGCTATAGCCTTCACTGATGCTCTTTAAGGCCTTTTAGCTTTGCTTCTGACTCAATCTGTTAGTCATATCATTTCTGATATTTATTAGCCTTTGAATTATCTGAATAATATATTCAGTGTTCATTCGGTTGTCTTTAAATTCAAAGTCTCATATTTTGATTATGTTGAGATGAATATGGCCTATAATTTCATAAGAATCTTTCATTCAAGGTTCAATGATTTTGCTTATCATATATAGAATATTATGCTTTAAATTGACTTATAAGCTTTTATGTCCTTTTTCATGGACATGTGTGAATTTATTAAATCTTTCTGAGCTTTCGTTTGTTCATTAGAATTCTACATTATAACATGTAAGAACATTTCGTGAACTTATTTGATGATTAAATGTCCCCATATTTGTATGCATTTTGACTTAAATAATTATGCTTGATCATGGTACTATTTTATAAAATAAGAACATAATATGCTTTCAATTGGATTTTATAATCCAATTCTCATAGGCTTATGTCAAATTATATCATTGATCATATATTTGAATACCATTTATGTGTTATGGTCATAATGATGTATTTGTGAAATCTAATTTATGATCACACATATTTTCATACACTTCTCATATGCCTTGACAATTTATGTATCTTATGCCCAAAACACAATTATGCTTCACAATTAATTAATTTATCATGACTTTATGAAGCTCTCATTTAGAAGAAACAATACAATATTATTTAACCACTTAATTTTATACAAAGACATGTAGGTGTTGATGTTGGGAGCTCAAAATATGTGATCAAACACTTATGCATTTTTTATGTTTTCTTTAATATATACATTCTGAACATACACTGCACATGCACATATATTTGATACACTGCAACACACAAATTACACACACTGCACACATACACATACTCTTTACACATAAGGAAAAAGAAGGAATTGCTTTCTATTTGTGTATTCTGATTCTATATAATCCGACACACCCATACATACTAAAGTACACACACTGCACTCATAAGTATATATATGTATATATATACGGCTGTTGATTCTGTTTGGATTAACCAGTACATATCCGAGAATGGTACTGCTACTGTTTTTTTGGGGCTGCTGCCGATCTTTTTTTTCTATATGTATATATATATACTCAACCGAGATTACAAGCAAAAGGATTGACATCTCTGTTTTTAGAACACACTACACACACATACCTCATTTATGTAAATAAAAAGGTGTAGGACTGTTGCATTGCTGGACTGTTTCGGTATTATGAAGGGTAAAAAGGATGGACTGCACATACATACTTTATTAACATTAAAAGGGAAAGTAAGTTACTGTGTTCTGTTTTCTATATAAATATATATATCGACACACACATATAAAAATAGGAAAGGTTGCCGGATAGTTGAGTTAATTAAGGGAATTTGCTGCTGTTTTGCTTTGTTTCGGTATTGAGGATTACCGAAACCTTCAATGGTTTCGGTACTATCATAAAGGTTTCGTAGGTTTCTGCAATTCCAGCATGATTTCAATATTACCGAAACCATTAAGGTTTCGGTACCCCTTTGTGGGTTTCGGTACTTGACAGAACACACACACATCTGCACTTTATCTTCTTTCTGTTTTCTTTAAATTCCAGCAGCAGCACATAAAAATTCAGGTTTTGTATTGCTTCTATATGATGGATTAAACACACACAACTACTTACAACTCTTAGCCGAATGCTTTTGGTATTGAAGAGATTACCGAAACCTTTGAGGTTTCGGTATTGGTTTCTGGGTCTCGGTACTACTCTTGGTCTCGGTAGTGTGGTTTGATTCGATAGTGGTTTCAGGTTAAAATATTACCGAAACCAATCAAGGTTTTGGTAGTGTTTCGGTACCCAATCTTTAATGTTTCAGTCCATGCCAAAACCCACACACACAAGCATACTTCTTTTTGATTTCAATAATAAAACTCTAATCAACTTATTTTGATGATTAAAACAGAAGGTGGAGATCAATTTTGATAGATTTGAAGTTTTAAATCTTTCGGTTCATCTCCTGGACATTGATCCAGGACCATTTTCATGCATGCAAACATCCATATGATGATTTAAGTTAAAATTACCTTTGAATCTTGTAGCTCTTGTGCTCTTGATCACAAATCTAAAATTTCATTGATGTATTGATGGGATTTCCTTCTTGATTTCTAGAGAGAAGTTGAATGAGAAAATGAACTGCACGTATGTGTTCTTGAAGTATAGATGAGCAGGGAAGTTAATTTGATAGAAATGAGCACTAAGTCTCATTTTAGGTATTTATAAAATTTCAAGTCTCATTCTTTATAATTTAACCACAAAATTGCTTTTCTTTTAAATCAACCTAATACATTTATAATTTGGTCCACTTAACTTTTATTAACTAAAATAACAATTTATTACTTGTTTTATAAATTTATATTTTAAATCTCTTAAATTAATTATCATTTAGCTTGTAGTTAACGTCAAGCTTTGTTAATGATCGTTGATTAAGTTTAGGTCGTTACAGAATGGGCTCCACCACGCATAACTTCGTCCCCGAAGTTGTCTATGTTCAGATAAACGTAGTTAGGAATTACAAGGTAGACATGAATTCCCAAATATCTGACACAAACATTTGGTGATTTAAATGAGCACCATCTGTCTTTTCATAACTTTTTGTCTCTTTGGCTTTTATAACTAATACATTCACTGATTCTTTCGACATTATACCACTTATCAGTTGATTTATACACTGACTTAAAGCATTTTTAGGAACTCTGACTTATCAATAATACATTTACTATGTGGATTTATGCTTTGAGATTTAAAATATGCTTCAATCAATTTGGGTAGCAATTCAATACATTAATTAACTAAAATCTCTCTTTTATTTTCCTATGGAACTAGATGTAGAGCTTTTGAGAGTCTGAAATTTGTACTTTAGGAAACAATTTCATTTATTGATGATGTCATCATCATCAATCGCTTAGATGAATTCTGATTTGCACTGACTGTTGTCTAAACTTGCAATTGTTTTACACTGACAAGCAAATGGAATAGGAATTCCATTTAATTTTACGTACACACTTATGTTTGACTTTCCATGAGTGAATCTCTGAATTTAAGATTACTTCACTCTTTTGGCCGAAGCTTTTTTTATTTTATGTGCAGTTAGGTGGAATAAGTATTCTATATTGGACATCTCACTAGTCTCGCATCGACATAATGAGAATCCAACACTTACATTTATATTGACATATCACGGGCTTTTCATCGGCCATTTATGACCAAATGCTTGACTTACAGAAATCTTAATTTATTTCCCCGTGACTCTCATTCTGTGTCTCTTGTCTTCTTTGATTCCTATTCAAGTTCACACTTGAAAACTTGACAATTTGTTTCAAAGATTCTCTTATCATTTAATTCTATTTGAATCAACAACTTCTACCTCTGTCTCATTACGAGACACGCTGTAATCATTCAGATTACAAGGATTTACGAAGAAGCTTGTGTTTAGGATTAAATTTTGATTTTCTTAGGGATAACAACACTATATTGTCAATAGGTATAATTTCAGATTGGAAATGTTTTTGTATCGTAACTTCAACTGGTACAACCCATATGTCATTCGCATTATTCACTGTCGATAACAGGGTTGTATAGTTAACTCAATACTTATTTTAGAATTGAAATTCAGCTGGCAATGGAATTTAATCATTTTATCGTATAAGAAACTTATTATTATTAGTTACCATTGTGGTCTTTTGGCGTTTCTGGTGTCTCCTCTGCATCCTCAGCAGTAATATGGAAAACTCGCGCCTTAGCTGTAGGTATCATTGTAGTACTCTGTTGGATTGCTCTGCCAACTGGTTGTTCCTGATTAGTAAGCACGCGTGCATTTGGGCAATGTTTGGCATAATGTCCACGCTCACCACAGTTGTAGCATACGTCGTTTCTTTCTGGGCACTCATCGCTTCCATGTCCAATCCGGTTACAAGTGTAACAGGTCACATCTCTAGGGTTGCAGCGTCCACTATGAAATTTGTTACAACGTTTACACGGTCGTGCTCCTGACTGTAGGGAATAGACCCTAGTCTTCTGAGGCGTAGAGGATGCTTGTGACTGTTGCTGACTGCACTTTGATGAACCGAAGAATCTACTAGATTTCTGTTTCTTAGGTGGAGATGGACAAGTAGGACTTATAGCCATCATAACTGGTTCACAACTCGAATCTGTGAATTCCCGCTCCACCATCCTTGCTGCTTCCACAATACTGAGATACGTTTTGAACTTTATGCTACTCATTTGTCTTCTATATGTTGGATTCAGACCCAGTCTGAATCGGTTTATCTTACGCTCTTCTGTTGCTACTTGATATGACGAGTAGCCGCAAAGTCTCGAGAACTCATGCTCATATTCATCAACAGTCTTAGTTCCTTGTTTCAGTTGCATCAACTGCATCTCGAGTTCGTCTTGTTTGTCGGTTGGACAGTATTTGGCGTTGAACATCTCTAAGAACTGCTCCCAGTCCAATGTCGTAATTGTTTCCTCACCATAGATGCTCCTTTGTGTTTTCCACCAGGCTCTAGCAGCTCCAACGAACAGTGCTGTAGCAAACTTAACTATATTGCTGTCCAGACATTCTGAGATACTGAAGATCTCTTCAGTATGACTTATCCAATCTAACGCATGTATTGGATTTACTGTGCCTTCAAACGTCATGGCACCACTCGCTTTGAAGTCTTTGAATCTACAGCCTTTTGGCTGCACAGCTCGTTTATTGACATGCTCATTATCAGAATCGGATTCGCTTGACTGTTTAGTTTGTTTCTTTTTATTTTTATTTCTCTTTTCAGTTTTCTTTATCGATTCAATTTGCTCTAGCATAAACTTGTTTTGTTGCTCATTATTCTGGGTAATTAGTTGTTGCATCATTTCCAGGACTTGCTCTGGGGTCATGCCACCTGATGGTCCACCTTCTCCTGACATAGCTCTGAAATTCAAATCAATAAATGTTTAGATCATTAGCCTAGCACATTGTACCCTTTCATGCCCCGTCCTACTAGTCTCTGAAACCTATCTTAGTTCAAGCCATCCTGTCATGATTGATACTATAGCATTGCATGGCTACCGAAACCATAACCATTGCATGGCTACCGAAACATGCGTTAAATTGGATAAGTCATACTGAAGAGATTACCAAAATTAAAAAGCTAAAACTGTATTGTTGGGATTGCTGAGGTTGTGACTTATTTGGCTTATAGTATAATTTATGTAACGAATAAGACAGGTGCACCCCACGGAGATGAACTTGGTCGGATAAATCCCTTTTCTAACACACACATAATTTTAGAAATCGTACTTAGGAGTGGAATCTGATTCTGAAATTTGGTACACTAATTTCAGAAATCAACAAATCATAGTAAATATACATGTATAAACTACTATGCTCTATCTGAATCCAACTCTGAAAAGAAATCTCTGTCAGACATTCCGATTGTCTGCGAATTCCCAGACGTTTTTCCTGATGACATTTCCGGAGTGCCACCAGAACGTCAAGTCGAGTTCAGTATTGACTTGGTTCCTGGTGCGGCTCCTATTGCAAAAGCTCCTTACAGTTGCTACATTATAATTTTACAGGTAAAAGCAAAGGAAAGTCACCTGCTGGACCTAGCTCTTAGGTCTATTAACGATCAAGACAGAAGTATCATAGACCACTACACAACAAATCCTCTGGGTCTGATTGGAAGACATCAATTGTTGTGGATTTTGGGTAGATTTAATATGATTCTATGATGTAATGACTAGATTAGATGTTACCCTTTTATAACTTTATTTTGAAATATGTAACTTAAATCCTAATCTATATGTACATGTAATTTAATTTTCCGCATTATAATTACCCTATCTTAGTATGGTTGATATCGTATTGCATGATGTGGGACCTAGACTCTGAGGACTGACCCGGAAGGGGAGGTCTTCACAGGATGGTATCAGAGCCCATAGTTTGAGTGAATCAAGTATTACGTGAGTATACTTGGTCTCAAACTGAAGCAATACATATGTATCAATCATTTAGATGGTTTGAACTGAGATAGGATGTACAGACTGTTAGGATGGGAAAAAGGGTACATAGATCTAAGTCTATAAACTGATAGTTGATTGATCTTAATTTTCAGCTAAGATGTCAGGATCAGGTGATATACCAAACATGAACCCACAACAAATGTTTGAAATGATGCAACAACTTTTAGCCCAACACTCAGAACAACAAAACAAAATAATGCAAGAACAATTTCAGGCCAGAGATGAGGCCGAAGCTAAAAGACGAGAAGATAAAAAGAATAAAAGAAAAGAAAAGCAAGTCCAGAATAATGAAGAATCTGATTCTGATAACACAAACCCTGAAACCCAAATTGTGCAGCCTAAAGGTTGTAAATTTAAAGATTTCAAAGCGAGCGGTGCCCTGAATTTTGAGGGTACAGTGAATCCAATTCAAGCGATGGATTGGATCAGTCATACCGAAGAGATCTTTAGAATCTCTGACTGTTTAGATTCTAAGAAAGTGAGCTATGCGTCTGCACTATTTGTGGGAGCTGCCCGTGCTTGGTGGAAAACTCAGAGGAGTATCTATGGGGAAGAAATAATTCAGACTCTAGAGTGGAACCAGTTTCTTGATATGTTCAATGCAAAGTATTGCCCGATCGACCAACAAGATAAGATGGAAGTACAACTGATGCAACTGACTCAGGGAACGAAGACAGTTGACGAATACGAACACGAGTTTTCACGACTATGCGGTTACTCCTCATACCAAGTAGCTACCGAAGAAAGAAAGATGAATAGATTCCGTGTAGGACTCAATCCTAGATACCGGCATCCGATGAGCGCTATCAAATACAAGAGTTACTTGGAAATGGTAGAAGCAGCCAGACAGATTGAGAGAGGATATCAAGAGTACGGCGATCAGCTATACGCTCCAACGACTAACCCAATGAATCCGTCTCCTCCGAAGAAACAAAGATGTGGCAGATTTTTCAAGCCAAATAAGTCGCAATCTCAGCAATTCCATCAGCAAAGTTCACAGCCGAAAGCTCAAGTTTATTCCCTTACGAACGAGCCACGATTCTGCAAGCGATGCAGAAAGTCACACATGGGGTTGTGCAATTCAGAGGATGTTACTTGTTTTACGTGCAACATGATCGGTCATAGCAGTGAAGAATGCCCACAGCAGGGACGTGGATGTGCAAAGTGCGGGAAAAGAGGGCATTTTATGTACCAATGTCACAGCGGGCAACGTTATCAGTCACAGTCGTCGGCTGGAGGGTCTACAGTGAAGAGTTCTGCTGCAACACCAATTGCAAGGACACGTGCGTTTCAGATAACGGCCGAAGAAGCGAGAGAAACACCTGACGTAGTTACTAGTACGTTTCTGTTAAATACGATACCTGCTCGTGTACTATTTGATTCTGGCGCTAGTCGTTCCTTCATATCGACTTCTTTTGCATCAAGATTATCTAAGTCCCCATCGAAGCTTTCCGTAGTACTTGACATTGAGACAGCCAGTAACAACTATGTTATGGCTGATTCTGTATATCGAAACTGCACTCTACTTGTTGATTATATCTTGTTCAACCTTGACCTTATCCCAATTCCGTTGAAAGAGTTCGATGTCATCATTGGCATGGACTGGTTAACAAATAACGATGCTACAATAATTTGCAATCGGCGAATCATCAGAATCAAGTCTTCAGACGGCCAAGTATTGGAGATCAAAGGAGAGAAGCGTAAAGGTGCACACTGCTTTATTTCTATAGAGAAAGCTCATAAATATATGTCTAAGGGTCGCGAATCCTATTTGTGCTATGCTCTATCTGAATCCAACTCTGAAAAGAAATCTCTGTCAGACATTCCGATTGTCTGCGAATTCCCAGACGTTTTTCCTGATGACATTTCCGGAGTGCCACCAGAACGTCAAGTCGAGTTCAGTATTGACTTGGTTCCTGGTGCGGCTCCTATTGCAAAAGCTCCTTACAGACTTGCACCTGCAGAAATGCAGGAAATGTCAAAACAGTTGCAAGAGCTGTTAGAGAAGGGTTTTATCCGACCGAGTTCATCTCCGTGGGGTGCACCCGTCTTATTTGTCAAAAAGAAAGACAGAACTTTCCGTATGTGCATCGACTATCGCGAGTTGAACAAAGTCACAATAAAGAACAAGTATCATCTGCCCAGAATCGATGATCTGTTTGATCAGTTACAAGGAGCCAGCTACTTTTCGAAAATAGATCTTCGTTCTGGATATCATCAATTAAAAGTCAGAGATGAGGATGTTCCGAAGACAGCCTTCTGTACAAGATACGGTCATTACGAATTTCTCGTGATGCCGTTTGGCTTGACAAATGCACCAGCGGCGTTCATGGATCTCATGAACCGTGTATGCAGACCAATGTTGGATAAATCAGTTATCGTATTCATAGACGATATTCTGAATATTCCAAAACGGAGGCTGATCATTCTATTCATCTGCGGCAATTGCTAGAGTTATTAAGAAAAGAAAGACTCTACGCAAAATTCTCTAAGTGCGAATTTTGGCTCAGACAGGTATAATTTCTATTATATATGTCTTGAGCTATTTTCTAAGTAATCTTTGATTTACATCAGAACTTGAAATTTTACTTTGATTCTTATAGATTCAGTTCCTTGGCCATGTTGTTTCTGGCGAAGGGATTTCTGTTGATCCTTCTAAAGTTGAGGCCGTTCAGAAATGGCAAACGCCTCGTAATGCCTCAGAAAACCGAAGTTTCCTTGGATTGGCCGGTTATTATCGGCGATTCATAAAGGATTTCTCGAAGATTGCTGTACCTCTAACGATGTTATCACGAAAGAATACTCCTTTCGTTTGGTCCGATAAACAGCAAGAGGCATTTGACATTCTTAAACAGAAGCTTATTCAAGCGCCGATCTTAGCTTTACCAGAAGGCAATGATGATTTCGTTGTCTATAGTGATGCATCTGGTAGTGGCTTAGGATGTGTTCTTATGCAAAGGGGAAAAGTAATTCCCTACGCTTCAAGGCAATTAAAAGACTACGAGAAAAGTGCACCAACTCATGATCTTGAGTTGGCTGCCGTTACCTTTGCTCTGAAAATCTGGCGTCACTATCTATATGGGACTCGGTGTCAGCTTTACACCGATCATAAGAGTATCAAACATCTTTTCACTCAAAAGGATCTGAACATGAAACAGTGACGGTCCTTGGAGCTTATCAAGGACTATGATTGCGAGATCCTATATCATCCCGGCAAAGCTAATGTTGTCGCGGATGCTTTGAGTAGGAAAGTTTATCCAGAAAGGTGCTGCTATGCCCTAACTCCTGTAGTATTCTCTTCTGATCTTATTAAAGACATTCGAGTTGCTCAAGCTGAAGCACTGAAAGAAGAGAATATTGATTCTGAAAATCTTAAAGGGCAGTTACAATTTCTAACTCTGAATCATTTGGGACTTCACTGTCTCAAGGGAAACCGAATCTGGGTTCCTAAGTATGGTTCAATCCGCAGCACTCTTCTTTCTGAAGCTCACAAGTCCAAATTATCTGTTCATCCTGGCAGCTCAAAGATGTATTTTGATCTAAAAGCTGATTACTGGTGGCCAGGAATGAAGAAAGACATCGGTAGATATGTTGAAAGCTGCAGAGTATGTCAGATGGTTAAGGCAGAACACCAGAAACCCATCGGGGATATGCAACCACTGCCAGTTCCTGAGTGGAAGTGGGAGCATATAACTATGGATTTCATCACTAAGTTGCCTAAAACCAAAAGACAGCACGACTCCATCTGGGTAGTCGTGGACCGATTAACAAAGTCAGCTCACTTCATACCGGTGAAAGAAACATATTCCCTCGATAGATTGGCACAATTATATATCACTGAAATAATTTCTCGTCACGGTGTGCCAAAGTCTATCGTATCCGATCGTGATAGTCGTTTCACATCCAGATTCTGGCAAGCTCTACAAGACGGGATGGGTACTCGGATCTCTATGAGTACTGCTTATCATCCTAACGCAGATGGCCAGAGTGAGCGTACTATCCTAACTCTAGAAGATATGCTTCGTGCCTGCATTCTTGATCTAGGTGGTAACTGGGATGACCACTTGTCGTTGGTCGAATTCTCCTATAATAACAGTTATCATTCAATGATCAAGATGGCTCCTTTTGAAGCTCTATACGGAAGAAAGTGCAGAACTCCCACCTGTTGGCGCGAAACAGGTGAATCGCCAATAGCAAGACCTGCCCTTCTACAGTTGACTCACGAGAAGATTCAACTTGTTAGAAGAAATATTCTTGAAGCTCAAAGCAGGCAGAAGTCATATTATGACAATCGACACAAATATATCAGCTTTGCGGTTAACGATTGGGTGATGCTGAAAGTATCCCCAATGAGAAATGTGGTTCGATTTATAAAGAGAAACAAGCTAGCTCCGAGATTCATCGGCCCGTTCAAGATTGTCGAAAAGATTGGAAACCAATCTTATCGTCTTGAACTACCAGCTGACTTAGCCAGAATACATCCTGTATTCCATGTCAGTAATCTGAGAAAGAGTTTAGCAGACGAAAGAGAAGTGCAGATACCACATGTTAACTTGCAGATTGATGAGAAGCTTAGAGTGGTTGAAGAGCCGGAGTGTATTCTGGACTCGAAGACCAAAAAGCTTCGGAAAAAAGAGATACAGATGGTGCTCGTCCAGTGGAAACACCACAAAGGTTCGCATCAGTCTTGGGAATCCAGAGATGTCATGAAAGCAACATATCCCAGTCTGTTCGAACGTAGCTAACTTCGGGGACGAAGTTTGTGCGTGGTGGAGCCCATTCTGTAACAACCTAACTTTTGCCAAGCATGTAAATATCTGATTTTGAGATAATAATGTAATTCTATTACATTATTTATGATGTAATTTATTTAAGTTTGAAATTATTTACTTAAATTATTTATATATGTTATGAATAATTATAGATGATTAAATTTGAAAGATATGTAAAATACAAAAGTTTAATGGGTTAAATAGCAAATATGATCAAAATATATATAAAAACCAAATTAATGATCAATAAAGAACATTAACACCAAACCTCTTTCTCTCTCTACTCTCTCTCTACACCATACAGATTATCACCAAATTCTTCAAAGAATTCATTAAATTTGCAATTGATTGAGGATTCAATTCAAGGAGTTGCAAAACATCATCAATTGACAAGATTTTGAGGTAATAATCCCTTTAATTTCAAAATATATGTATGTTTTGGTTCGTTTTTGTGTGAAAACCGAAAACAAGAATTTAAAACATAAATTTTTAAGTTGCATGTCAAAGATTTTTGTAGATTATGTTAAAACTAAGTTAAAAGATGAAACAGAAACAAAAATCTGAGGTAAGATTGTTCAAATAAGCAAGAAATTTGATTTTTATGAAAATATGTGTTCTTGACAAAACTTGCCTATTTTGGACGATTTTGACCAATTGATTTTGTTAATTGATAGGGAATTTAGTATAAAAACACTCAAATAATGAAATTACAACATTATAATACATTGCATGTTGATATAAATGAGTTTTAGTGAAATTTGACAAAAATCCGTATGAATATATATGAAGAACATGAATATATATTTGACAAAAAAGACAGATGGTGCTCATTCAATAAATCACCAAATGTTTGTGTCAGATATTTGGGAATTCATGTCTACCTTGTAATTCCTAACTACGTTTATCTGAACATAGACAACTTCGGGGACGAAGTTATGCGTGGTGGAGCCCATTTTGTAACGACCTAAACTTAATCAACGATCATTAACAAAGCTTAACGTTAACTACAAGCTAAATGATAATTAATTTAAGAGATTTAAAATATAAATTTATAAAACAAGTAATAAATTGTTATTTTAGTTAATAAAAGTTAAGTGGACCAAATTATAAATGTATTAGGTTGATTTAAAAGAAAAGCAATTTTGTGGTTAAATTATAAAGAATGAGACTTGAAATTTTATAAATACCTAAAATGAGACTTAGTGCTCATTTCTATCAAATTAACTTCCCTGCTCATCTATACTTCAAGAACACATACGTGCAGTTCATTTTCTCATTCAACTTCTCTCTAGAAATCAAGAAGGAAATCCCATCAATACATCAATGAAATTTTAGATTTGTGATCAAGAGCAGAAGAGCAACAAGATTCAAAGGTAATTTTAACTTAAATCATCATATGGATGTTTGCATGCATGAAAATGGTCCTGGATCAATGTCCAGGAGATGAACCGAAAGATTTAAAACTTAAAATCTTTCAAAATTGATCTCCACCTTCTGTTTTAATCATCAAAATAAGTTGATTAGAGTTTTATTATTGAAATCAAAAAGAAGTATGCTTGTGTGTGTGGGTTTTGGCATGGACTGAAACATTAAAGATTGGGTACCGAAACACTACCAAAACCTTGATTGGTTTCGGTAATATTTTAACCTGAAACCACTATCGAAACAAACCACACTACCGAGACCAAGAGTAGTACCGAGACCCAGAAACCAATACAGAAACCTCAAAGGTTTCGGTAATCTCTTCAATACCAAAAGCATTCGGCTAAGAGTTGTAAGTAGTTGTGTGTGTTTAATCCATCATATAGAAGCAATACACAACCTGAATTTTTATGTGCTGCTGCTGGAATTTAAAGAAAACAGAAAGAAGATAAAGTGCAGATGTGTGTGTGTTCTGTCAAGTACCGAAACCCACAAAGGGGTACCGAAACCTTAATGGTTTCGGTAATATTGAAATCATGCTGGAATTGCAGAAACCTAAGAAACCTTTATGATAGTACCGAAACCATTGAAGGTTTCGGTAATCCTCAATACCGAAACAAAGCAAAACAGCAGCAAATTCCCTTAATTAACTCAACTATCCAGCAACCTTTCCTATTTTTATATGTGTGTGTCGATATATA
Organism: Centrapalus pauciflorus; assembly: GCA_020465985.1. NCBI lineage: Eukaryota > Viridiplantae > Streptophyta > Magnoliopsida > Asterales > Asteraceae > Centrapalus > Centrapalus pauciflorus. The sequence continues at coordinate 16,523 of JAANYP010006831.1, read as the reverse complement.
TATATATATATATATATATATATATATATATATAGAAAACAGAACACAGTAACTTACTTTCCCTTTTAATGTTAATAAAGTATGTATGTGCAGTCCATCCTTTTTACCCTTCATAATACCGAAACAGTCCAGCAATGCAACAGTCCTACACCTTTTTATTTACATAAATGAGGTATGTGTGTGCTAAAAACAGAGATGTCAATCCTTTTGCTTGTAATCTCGGTTGAGTATATATATATACATATAGAAAAAAAAGATCAGCAGCAGCCCCATAAAAACAGTAGCAGTACCAGTCTCGGATATGTACTGGTTAATCCAAACAGAATCAGCAGCCGTATATATATACATATATATACGTATGAGTGCAGTGTGTGTACTTTAGTATGTATGGGTGTGTCGGATTATATAGAATCAGAATACACAAATAGAAAGCAATTCCTTCTTTTTCCTTATGTGTAAAGAGTATGTGTATGTGTGCAGTGTGTGTAATATGTGTGTTGCAGTGTATCAAATATATGTGCATGTGCAGTGTATGTTCAGAATGTATATATTAAAGAAAACATAAAAAATGCATAAGTGTTTGATCACATATTTTGAGCTCCCAACATCAACACCTACATGTCTTTGTATAAAATTAAGTGGTTAAATAATATTGTATTGTTTCTTCTAAATGAGAGCTTCATAAAGTCATGATAAATTGATTAATTGTGAAGCATAATTGTGTTTTGGGCATAAGATACATAAATTGTCAAGGCATATGAGAAGTGTATGAAAATATGTGTGATCATAAATTAGATTTCACAAATACATCATTATGACCATAACACATAAATGGTATTCAAATATATGATCAATGATATAATTTGACATAAGCCTATGAGAATTGGATTATAAAATCCAATTGAAAGCATATTATGTTCTTATTTTATGAAATAGTACCATGATCAAACATAATTATTTAAGTCAAAATACATACAAATATGAGGACATTTAATCATCAAATAAGTTCACGAAATGTTCTTACATGTTTTAATGTAGAATTCTAATGAGCAAACGAAAGCTCAGAAAGATTTAATAAAATCACACATGTCCATGAAAAAGGACTTAAAAGCTTATAAGTCAATTTAAAGCATAATATTCTATATATGATAAGCAAAATCATTGAACCTTGAATGAAAGATTCTTATGAAATTATAGGCCATATTCATCTCAACATAATCAAAATATGAGACTTTGAATTTAAAGACAACCGAATGAACACTGAATATATTATTCAGATAATTCAAAGGCTAATAAATATCAGAAATGATATGACTAACAGATTGAGTCAGAAGCAAAGCTAAAAGGCATTAAAGAGCATCAGTGAAGGCTATAGCAAAGTGGCAAGCGTCTGTATGTCTGATAAAAGTCAGATAGTGGTTTTAATCCACTACAGATTGTGAGCAACAGAGCCAGAGCCAGAAAGTGCAAATAACCAGTAACTGTGAGTTGTAGATTTCACTTTAACTGCATATTATGTGAATTGAGACTTTTGTTGCATGATTCTGATTTATTTGGCATTCTGATCTTGAGCCTATTGATATATTGTCATAGTATATTTACTATGATTTGTTGAGCTGAGTATTTCTTCTTCTAGATTCGATTCTTTGACGAGTCATTTGATTGTGATGGAGTTAAGCTTAACAATCAAATGACTCGTCAAAGAATCGAATCTAGAAGAAGAAATACTCAGCTCAACAAATCATAGTAATTATACTATGACAATATATCAATAAGCTCAAGATCAGAATGTCAAATAAATCAGAATAAAGCAACAAAAGTCTCAATTCACATAATTTGCAGTTAAAGTGAAATCTACAACTCACAGTTACTGGTTATTTGCACTTTCTGGCTCTGGCTCTGTTGCTCACAATCTGTAGTGGATTAGAACCACTATCTGACTTTTATTAGAGTTACAGACAGCTTGCCACTTTGATATAGCTCTTACTGATGCTCTTTAATGTCTTTTAGCTTTGCTTGTTGCTCAATCTGTTAATCATATCATTTCTGATATTTATTAGCCTTTGATTCATCTATGGTATATTCAGTATTAATTTGCTGACTTTTAATCTCAAAGTCTCATATTTGACTATATTGAGATGAATATGGTCAACTATATCTTAAATCATTTATCATGTGATATTAGACTCTGTTAAATTATCATTCAACTCAGAACTTGTATTTGACATGATTTAGATAACTCATAAAGCTTTATGTCCTTTTTCATGGACATGTGTGATTTAATTAAATCTTTCTTAGTTTTCGTTTGTTCATTATAATTCTACATTAAAACATGTAAGAACATTTCGGAACTTATTTGATGATTAAATGTCCCCATATTTGTATGTATTTTGACTTAAATATAATCCAAGTCTTATAATTATGAAATATGCATCAATAATTTGATCAATAATGTGTGCTTTGATTGTTTAATTATACATGATCATACATCTACATACACTTTATTTGTTGATGTCATCTATTGAATTTATGAGTCTTGATTTCAATTAATTGATCACCCACACACACACACACACACACACACACACACACACACACACACACACACACACATATATATATATATATATATATATATATATATATATATATATATATATTTCAACACTTTTTAATTTGGTACTCATATAATCTAATTACTTATATACATGTATATATATTTATACATATGGCAGCTGGACTTTCACGCACAACACCCTTACACATTCGAGATTGTAATAAAGAGAAGAGGTTGTTGTTGTTTCTTTTTACTCACACTTCACACACACATACTCTATTTATGTTAAGAAATGGTGTTGGACTGTTGCATTGCTTGGACTGTTTCGGTATTATGAAGGGTAAAAAGGATGGACTGCACATACATTAAAAGGGAAAGTAAGTTACTGTGTTCTGTTTTCTATATATATATATATATATATATATATATATATATATATATATATATATATATATATATATATATATATATATATATATATATATATATATATATATATCGACACACACATCAGTAGCTTTCAGAAATGATAAGAAAAAGGGTTGCTGGAACTTTCCTGGACTGTTTCGGTAGCTTTAAAAAAATTACCGAAACCTTACAAAGGTTTCGGTAGTGCCAAGGTTTCGGTAAACATGGATGGTTTCGGTATTCTATTATGTTTCGATAGTGTTCTACATGATTTCAAGTGGTCTCGGTTGATATTTATCACTGAAAGTTCAAGGTTTCGGTACAATACATATATGGTCTCGGTAGTTTTCAGTTTTGGTGGTGGGTTTCAGAGTGTTACCGAAACCATCATGGTTTCGGTAATCTCTTGGTTGTTTCGGTAGCCATGCAATGGTTCCAACAGGTGGGTCTCGGTAGTAATTTCTTGGCTAGTTTCGGTACCCAATCTGTGGGTTTCGGTAGTAAATATATGGTTTCGGTACCCCCTTGGTGAGTTTCGGTACCTGTTAAACACACAAAACACACATGCACACTTCTTTTCTTTCTGTATTTGTTTCAATAGCAGCAACAAAATACCTAAAAATGTAAAGTTTGATGCTTCTATATAATGAGAAAACATACACAAATACATCTAAGTCCTGCCCGAAGGCCCAAGGACCTTCTTGGCCGTGTCTTTTTGGTTGAAACCAGAAAAATGGACAACACTCATTCTTTCATTTTAAGTTTCAGAACATAAATCTCAAACTTGTCATTAGGCTTTAGAATTTCATATATGGTCAATTAAACATATAAGGAGGACATGTATGTGTTCATTTTCTGATTGTAACACTAACTTTTGTAAATTTCTTGATGTTTTGAAGATCAAATGAGTTCTTTCACTGCACAGAAGCCATAGGCTTCATAATGAATCAAAAGTGGCAATTTAAGAGATGAATCTTACCTTGAATCTTATATATTATTGTTGCCTGATGTCTTGCTTTGATGATTTCCAACTTTGATCTTTTAATTTGATTGTAAAACTCTAAAGAAGATGAAGGTGTGGCTTGAGAAATTGAGCAGAGAAATTGTTGCTTTAAACCATGAATGAAATAAGTGGGTGCAACTCATTTTGGGTTTTAATAAAATCAAAAGTTTACTAAATTGCTAATTTGACCCTAATCTTGTTTTATTTCATCATTTGAAATTATTACTTTATAATAAATACATAACATGTATTTAACTCAATTATATCTTTTCTCATGTCTTTTAATAATTAATATAACTTACGTTGAAATTATATTATAAATCAATTTGCATAGTTGTCTTTTAACTTTTCAATTAACGTTAAACATTGTTAATTGTTGTTGATTAAAGTTTAGGTGGTTACAAATAAGTACTATACTAAACTCTATATTGTTGTTTAGTTTTCCTATCTTAGCAAAAATAATATTACATGGTGAGAACATTGAATTCAGAAAAAGTAACAAGTTACTGAATAAGTCATTGTACCAAAAACGTTTATACAATAGTCTCTCAACGTAAAAATATTTTCGTAAAAATTCTGCACATAAAATGTTTCCATAAAAGTCTTTTAACTTAACAAAATCTTATAAAACTTCTGAAAAATCCTTAAAAATCTCATAAAACATCGAAATTCGTAAAAATTTTCAAGTTGAAGGACTTTTATAGAAACGTTTTGGTACGTGGACTTAATCGAAAAATATCAAAAGGTATGTTAGTTTTTTGTATAATTTTCCCTAGGGGTGGCCATCTTGACCCAACGGGCTAAACGGACCGAACAATTAAATGGACCCGTTGTAAAAAAAACTAAGATAGAACATGAAATTTTTTTATAAATGAAAATTATAAAACGACGTATTAAAAAATTGTTCTTTGAAAAAAATTTCAATATTATGTAAATTTTTATGACTTTTGGTCGTCAACCCGTTTGACCCGTTTGCTTGAATGAGCTCAAATTGCCACCCCTAATTTTTCCTAATATTAATGTCAAATACATAAGGTGTGCTAAAAGAAATAATTAGAAATTTGTTTTAATATTTAATCAAATAATTTTTGTCTAATTTTCTAATCACACAATATAAAAAATGACCATACCTTTTAAAGAAATATGTTGTATTTCAAATTTTTTTAGAGGGACATTACTTTTATGGGCTTTTCTTCTCACACCACACCTATTTTCTTCTCACACCATCCCTACATATTTTAACCTATAAAACTCTTCTCTTTTTCATAACCCATATTGATTACTTAAGGTTAAATAATGGTTTTGAGTCCTAGCACTAAAGAGTAGCATATACATTTTTTAGTCATAATTTCACTTCCTCCCCTCATTTATTACACACATAGCAACACATCTTTTGTTTTTTTATATACAAAAACATTTTTTTAATCCAAACTTTTAAAAATGTATAACGAAATAACTTAGAATAAGTTTCTATTATTTTTTGTTTTCTTTTTTCAAACAGAATAATTTTATAATTCACTATTAAATACAAATCCAAACATCCTTTTAATTTAACCTCCTCACCTTTAATATCTATCTATACTATTAAAAGAGTAACTAAATGTCACATGACATGCTAACATTTAATTTGCCACATGTCGCTCTCTCCTTTTACCACGTCATTTACTGATTTTATTTTTAAAATTTAAAACAATTCAAATCTATATAAATCTTATATGGAGTAATTTAATAACAAACTAACTAAAACTAAGCAAACTTTATTATTCATATAATTATTATATTATACACATATAAATATCAATTTCTAAAATTAACTCATGTAATACATGGGTAATAACCTAGTTACACTAGTATATTAACCATGTAACACTAGTGGTGTTCATAAAAATCCGAATCCGATCCGAAAATGTGGATTCGGATAGTAAAATTCCATATTGTCAGATAATCCGATATCCGAAAATTCAAAAAAAAAATTATTTTTTTATATCTCTAATATTGATTATTTACATAATATTGAGTGTTTATTATTATTCTAATTTATATGTTTTAGTTTTATTTTGATATTATAGATTTATTAACTAATATTTTATATTTTTAGTTTTTTAATCTTTTTTTAGTCGTTTTGAGTAAAATAATTTCGGAAACATTTAGTTTTTGATATATTTATCTTTAATTTGTATTTGGATATATCAAATTTAATTTTATATATTTAAATATTTGATATAATTATTTTAAAAAGTGTAAAAAAATATAAATTTTCGGATTCGGATAGCAAAATTCACTATCTGAAATTTCGGATATCGGTTTTGGACAGCCCTATGTAACACATGGGTATGTTTAATAAATTTAAAAAATATGAATTTATATTTATTGTTGCTTTACTAACAATTATATCTGAAATTTCTTAGGACACCACCCCTAATTTCTCATCCACCACATCTACCTTAAAAGTCTATAAACCTATTTTTAATTTAATTTTTAATTAAATCATTATAAGACACATGTCAACATATTTGCATATGTGTATTTTTTTTAAGATAAAAACCAAGGGTTTTTTTTGTCTTTGATTGAATTTTTTTTTTAAACTTTCCTTTTATCCTTTTATTGAAAAACAATTAATTAGCATACACACTGGGTGCGTTAATTACCGAAAATTTTCATCTCATTTAAAAAATAAAAATAAAAAATAGTTACGTAACAACAATTTCATAAATTTTCATTTCACTTTTTAAAATATCACTTTTCTCTAGGGGTGAGCATGAGACGGTTTGGTTAGGTTTTTGGCCAAAACCGAAACCGAACCGAAAATTCCGGTTTTTGATATGGAGAAACCGTTCGGTTTCGGTTTTTTCCGGTTTCGATTATCGATTTTTCGGTTTACACCCGTGGGTTTTTCATTTTTCAGGAGCGGTTTTTTTTTTGTTTAAACCCGAAAAATCTTAAACATTTTTTTTACTAAACTTGACTTTTCGTTTACTAAACTTATGCTTTTCTATACTAAAGTTAAACGCTATTTGATAAATCATTATCATTAAAAAATAATTGCTTACGTTTGGATTTTTAATCGACTTATGTGTTAGTTTAATAATTTGATTTAATAAATTGGATATTAAATATTAATTTAGTTAGTTTGATGAATTAACTAGGTTATTACCCGTTTACTACACGGGTTGATCTTATTAATTAGAATATATAAACAAATAAAAAAGTATAAAATAATCATAAGATTTAAATAAAAAAATAGATACATAATTTCAAATCATAAGCCGGAAATACTTTTTTATAAACAACATTTGTTTTTTTGATGTTAACTCTACATTCATTGTCTAAAATTAAAAGTTTTAAACCTTCTTTACTTTTAACTCTAGAAAGGACAACATTTGCATAAAAAAACACTAAGTTGAAGGCTTTATTTATAAAACATTTGTTAAGTAATTCTATTTATTAATTTAATTTAATTCTTTTTATTCAATATTATTAAAAGGAAAAAGATCCTATACACGTGGCCAATTAATTAACATTCTCTACTTCACATATAATTAAAATAAACATAACTATTAACAATATCAATTAATTAGCATTTTAATATCATAAATATCAATTATATATATAATTGAAAATGTTTCCTGTAATATATGAGTACATAACATTAAATAAGAGTTAAAGTAGAAATAACTCAATAAATATATAAAATATTTATAAAATTTAAATTAATTTAAAAAACCGGTTCGAAAACTATAACTTGAAAACTTAATAAATTCACTTTTTATAGAATCTCTTGTTTTTTTTCGAAAACTATAACTTGAAAACTGAAATTGAAAAATGACTAGTTTTCGTGAACCAATTAATTAGCATTCTCTACTTCACATATAATTAAAATAAGCATAACTATTAATAATGTCAATTAACTAGCATTTTAACATCATAAATATTAATTATATATATAATTGAAAAATGTTTTCTTTAATATAGGAGTAGAATATAACCTTAAATATGAGTAAAAGTAGAAATAACTCAATAAATATATATAAAATATTTATAAAAATTAATTTAATTTAAAAACCGGTTCGGTTCGGTTTGGAGAGGGAATCTGAAACCAAACCATTTACTCCGGTTTTTTCGGTTTGGTTTTTTCGTTTTTCGGTTTTCCAGTTCGGTTTTTGCTCACCCCTAATAAACAGTATACCAATTATTGTAAACAAATCTTTATATAAATAGTATATGTGTTTCTTTTATAATAATTATAAAAAATATGTTTCTTTTATAACAATTAAAAATTTTGATTTTTAATTTAACCAAACGAAAAATGGAACCATTTCTATCACCTATCCTATTTTTCATATTTTATAATCACACATCTTACTTTTATTAAAACTAAAACTTCATTAATTAAACAAGTTTTCACTTTTTATTGAAATCCTTGTTTTTTTTCTTGTGAAAACTATAAGTTGAAATCTGAAATTGCAAAATGACTAGATTTCATTAATAAACGCAATAGAGTATCATTTATTTAATAATTACTTCTAAACATTTTATTTAGCAAATGATGTTTCATATTTTTTTTAAAAAAATTTTCTTAAACATGTCAAAGAAGTCGTTTTTGGTTTGTTTGTAATATGTTTTAAATGTTTTCAATTCACAAATATAGAAATAATCACTCTGAGTTTTATGTCAACTCAATAAACTTTTTTTAATGATTCGGTAAACATTTTAATTATAACACAAAAATTTTTAAATAAAACAAATATATAATATTTCAGATTTCTTTTTATACAATTTAAATTATTTATGTTATCTGACACAATAAATTTTATTTAATTTTATGGTTTTAAAAAGATTATTAAATATAAATAAACTATTAAATATTTTACTACTAAATAACAACATTGAAATAAAAAAAATTATGAAAACTTAAAAAACTAATAAAAAAGTATCACATCAAGATGAGTGTGAACTAGTGTTAAGTTGTCATATCTTATAGGTCTTGTCAACTATAGTTGACTTTATATGTACACCTACATATAGATATGGTGTACAAAGTACCACCCTACTTTTATATATTGCCCGGGGCACGAAAATATATAGGACCGACTCTGCGCTTAACTAACCAATGTCTCCCCTTTTCAGTATTTATATGAGATCCTACACTTTTACTTTCTCCATCAGCTTTGACTTTGGTAGATTCTGACTTTGACAAACTTAAAGCATTAATGAGCTCCACCAATTCTATGTGTCCCATGTTGGTAAAATCATGTGTATCCCTTAGGAACTAATCCTTGTTTAATTGTCAGCTTCTAAGGTTGTCCATTCTTGAAGGTTGTATTGTTGGAGAAAATCATTTAATTTTATATGTTGATCATTATCTATGTGGCATTACTTATCAATGCAATATATACTTGTACATCATGTTGTTGATCAATTTAATGATAATATTTGTCATCTTAATATTTGTCATCAATTAAATTAATAGTTGATCCTTAACTTAACGTCTCCTAAAACGACGAGCTTAGTTCACCGCATAACAACGCATCAACTTCATTATTCAATCCGTTATTAGTGGGAGAGGATTAATTAGAAGGATAATTTTCCAATTGAAGAGTCAAATCATTCAAATATTAATGACATCGTTCTCTCTCAACTCATGTTTGTCTTGATTCACGAAATTCTAAATTGTTTAACTTAACCATAAAACTTTTGGTATAATTATTTAACATGTGGTATGCGATCAAGATTTATTTGATCATGTTCATAACAAGTATTGATACCCGTATGTTGCAACGGTATAAATGATATAAAATTTAAATAAATAAACACTGGTAATGTGAATTAAAATATATTATTAATATAATAAATTAGAAGTTTACATATATATATATATATTAGAAAATATAATAAGTGAAAAAAACGTTAACTAACAGTAAATTTTATTTCAATATAGCATTTCGTTTTGATATTATTTTTACCACGTTTTACAAAATTACAAAAAAATTAACAATTTATAGAAGAACTATAAATATTAATAAAGTATATTAAGTTAGAAATAATTGTAAATTAAATTAAATGAAATACATTAATATTTTGATTACAACTAATTAGATATTTTTGAAAGTATGTGTAAAATTATTTTTATATAATATTTGTAGTTCGAAATACAACACATAAGACGATCAATTAATTATATAAGCTTTTTAAATTTATATAATTAATAGATTAAATGATTCATAAATGTTAAACAAAGAAACTTATTGCTTATTAAAATCAAAATATCACATCACATTGGTTTAGAATGTGGGTACATATTTATCATCTATTATAATTATTATAAAAATTTAAATAATTAAACTAGACTCAAAATTAATATCAATATGTAACATCCCGATATTTTACCTGGTACGTGAAATTATTTTATTGGATATATAATTTATCATTATTGTGTTGGTCGAATAAAATCTCGATTAGTGGATTATATGTGTCGGGATCGAGTTATACGTGGCACTGAGTTATTATTTTTGCGGATTATATATAATTATGAGTTCACGGAGTTAAACGGGTTAAATTGATACTAATATTGAAAAGGTGATATCGGATTCGGGTTATTGGGTCCGGAACCTGCTAAAAATGGAAATATATATAGGTTACATTTTGAAACACCTTCTTTTCCTTTTGCCTAAAATAGAAGGTGCAGTGTGTGTATAGTGTGTGCGTGGCTGGAGTAGAAGAAGGAAGGCAGAAACTATCAAAGTTGTTGAAAATCCAACTCGAAGAGCATCCTCATCATCTTTTGTGTTTTGAGATAGTAAGGTAAGAGAATATTGAAATTTGTAAGGTCACCTACCTACGGATCCAATCTTGACGCGACAACGTCCAACGAGTGCGGAATCCTCGTTAGGGGTTTAACGAACTGATCACGCACACGAAACACGAAGACCAAGACGATGATAGACGTAAACCACGAACGTCCCGACACATGATTCTCTCCAAGAACACTTTGAAAAATACTCTGCAAACGCTCACAAGTTCGTAATCGCGTCGAACAAAGATTTTAGCAAAGATTGTTAATCAAAACTGATTAACCCTTAATTATAACCATTAATCTCGAACTTAGGCCTGGACAAGTTCGAGAAGGCCCAAGCCCACGAACTTGTCCACCATAAGTTCGAATCTTGGCTTTGAACTTATTCTAGAACTTGTCTTTGAACATAATATAGAACTTATGTTTGAACTTATCCTTGAACTTATGTTTGAACTTATCTTTGAACTTAAGTCAAACATATATACAATCAATATCAAACATATATCAAACATATATCAAACATATGTATTAACATGCAATTACGAAGACTTGAACTATTACAAAACATTATTTACACTTAGACTGCTATCGTCACACATGATGCACTAACAGACTCCTCCTTAACGATAACTTCTAACCAGATATACTTTTTGTCTAAGTACTAGGTCTATTCAAAACACTACAAGCATATAAACCCTTTTCTATACAAACCTTGACTACCTTTTGGTACTTCCTACCTTCCGATCTCCAACCTTCGTGGAAATAGATAGGTTGTTCATGAAGTTTCTGCAGGTCGTTCTGAGATAGGTTTACAAGATGTAAAGGGTCATATACTTTCAAAATCACTTTGTCCTCATGGTCCTCCATTACTGCCTCAGCTGTCTCGTTGTCGACAAACCACCACTTCATGTTTGCAAGAACGTCCTATGGCATAGTCTTCAACATAACCTTCTTTAAGCATCGTACTGGTTTGTAAACCATCTTAGCCCATGGTTTCCCAGTATGAGGATCTATTCTTGTCTCGTCTTCTACTCTCTTTCCCGATCTAGGTTTCAGTCTTTCAAACCTTCCAGATCTACCCTCCCTTCTGATAATTTTAGCCACAACTTCAGCATAAGGGTCATCTCCTAGGTTGGTTAGATTCATCCACGCCAGCTCTTTCACCTCGCATTTAGGCAGCGTATTAAAGACTTTTAAAGTTCTTCTGAGTACCTATAACCCATCTCGTCTCTTTAGGGCAAAAAGCTGTAGCTCTCTGTCGAAAAACCACCTAAGAATGCCTCCAGACAATTTTCCTGGACTAGGCAATTTTATCTTCTTCTTCACAGCTAATTCAGTCCTTTTCTCTTCCTTTCTAAACCACATCTTTCTTTTTTCTTCATTTGTGAGTTCCCTTTCTGGCTCCTTACTTTCCGATTCAACATTAAGAGCATCTTTAAATGCACCGATGTCTATCAAATTCTGTTCAGCTGTAGTGTGTGTATCTGTGATAGGATCTTGTTGGATGATTATTTCATTTGCCTCATCTTCTTCGTCAACCAAGACCTCGTCATCGGATTTCCAATCTGCAACGTCTTCTGGAACGAACTCCCCTTCTTCAAGATCTTCAATCTCATCCTCAAAAACAAACATTACCTCTTCATCTTCAAGATCGGCCAAGGCTCCGATTATCTCCTGATCAACTAACTCTGTTGCTTCTAGAGCCTTGCCTTTTTCTCGAGATTCACCTCCTCCTATGCTTGAAGAACCAGGATCCCCTTGAACAACTGCTTGCTGAGCAGTCTTTTAAGAAAGATCTGCTAGCTCACTTTCTTTCTGTGCGCCTGGATCATCGCCTTCTGCATCGTCTCTCCTGACCCTTCTCAACTCATCATCTTTGCAGCTACTCTCCCCCTGAGCTTGAAGATCTTTCATTATCTGCTCAATGAGGGTCTGCATAGTCAGAATTTGGGCTTGTTGAGTCCTCAACTCAGCTTGTTAATCTGCCACAATTGTTTGTAACGCGGCATTCTCTTGATCCAACCATGCATTGTGCTGTTGCAACTCTTCGTTGTTGCTGCTGTTGTTGCTGCTACTGCTGTTGTTGGGGTGGGGCTTCACCAATCAATCTTCTCCTTCCGGAGCAAAAAAAATCCGGATCTATTACTGCACCAAACAACGGTGCCACTTGGGGCCTGACCTGCTCAGCCCTTCTAGCATTATGGGTTTGGCAGTCAGCAAAGATGCGCTTATCAATCAAAGCCACACCACTTTGGTCGGGAAGTGGTGGCAGATTCGTCCAAAAATGGCAGTTAATCATCATTACAAATCTGGGATACATCAAGAATCGTTCCCTTGCCGGAGCGGTGATCTGGTGTACGAACTCTCCAAAAAACATCTCCGAAAAACTAAACTTCTTGTTATATACCAGTGCAATCAGAGCAGATTGCAGCTTTGACACCATAGTGTCAAACCCCTCCTTCTTTGATGCAAAACACACCATAATTACGTGGACTAGAATTCTCCACTGCCCTATCAACCCACTTTTTACATATGAGGCCTTTGTGATGTCTTGCGGATAACCCATTCTTAAAAATGTTGCTTGCCTTATGGGTAACGGGAAATCTATAGGGCCTGCTTCTTGTTCCTCAGTGCCCAATTACAGAATTTGCCTCAACATATTCGCAGAAAAGGCAATAAGTTGACCGCCTACTCTTGTACGAAGCACAGTAGGGGTAACCGAGCAGTCCACCTGAAGGTGCTCCTAAAATTGCCTCACATACGTCAAAGTGATTTGCAGATTATGTGTGAGTGCATACGAAACTCGGGACTGCGTCAAAAATTCGATCATCTGACGATACGGCTGGGCTTCTGGCAACTGTAGATCCACAACCATGACCATATTATGTTTATTATAAAACGCACGGTCTCCCATATCTGCACACAAAATCAGCAAACTAAAATTAGAAATTAAAATATAAAATGAAATTTGTTAAAATCTAATTTGCATAAATTCGAACTTGATTAAGTTCGAAGTCTAGCACATTTGAACATAAGCAAATTCGAGATTATTAAAAGCATTCGAACTTAAATAAATTCGAGGCACCATTCGAACTTGACTGACTTCGAACTTACTGATATTTCAAGAAGTTCGAACTTTCTGACAAGTTCGAACCTGAAGAACAAATTCAAAGTCAGTCACTTTCAACTTAAAAACCATAATTTTAACCCCATTTGACTTAATCCACCGTATGATCTAGTCCTATTAGGTTCTATTCGAAGTTATGTAGCATTTATTTGAAGTTTTATCTTCTAAAAATCGTGATTTTAAATCACCTAGTTTCAAATAACATAAACATCAAATATGGTCGATTTTTGCCACAATAGTGTCCTACACTACACTTACTTAGTATTATGATGATCACTATACCCATGTATACATGTATGTTCGAGAAATAGTGGAAAAAATTCGAGGAATAGGACTGAAATTCGAAATGCGGTATGTGCGAGAGTAAGTTCGAGATCGCCACAGACAAGTTCGAGATTTCAAATTCGAGGGTAGGTATCTTAAATGAAGTACTGTTGACCTATTTATACCAACCACCTTCGAACTTAGCATAAGTTTGAATTTCCATGAAGTTCGAAGGTAAGTTCGAATTTGTCTGGATTTTGAACTTAAGTGAAAATTTTGAAAATCCTTGAATAAAATTCAACTTTTTCAACTTTTTCATGTAACAGAATTTTTCCAACTTTGCAAACGACATTCACACTAAGCAACATATTTTCACGCAATATTTGTTTCTTCAACCAAAAATGCATCCTAGTAACTTTAACATTTATCCTACTTAATGTAAAATAAAATAAAGTAAAGTAAAATAAATTGAAATAAAATAAAATAAACTAAAATGAGACATAATTAAATTAAAATTAAAACTACTCAAAAGTACTTTAAGAAAATTACGACCTATACTAACAGAAAATTTTTGAGAGAAAGTCAAAGAAGGTTCAATCAGATAGCAATCGTCAAACGCACTTTCAGTATTTCACTTTCACACTTAGGAATTTTTTATTCCTTTGGTTGTTTGTCGTGATATACATTCCAAGTCGATTGTTGGTATGATTTTCCCTTTAAACATTTAACACTTTAGAAATTACCTTGGCCTATTTATTTATCAAGAAACTACCTTACGTGTCCCATACTTAGATATACTTCTATGATCAAGGCAGACACACAATGATTAAACCCTTTGGGTATTGCAAATTTTCTTTAAAAGGCAAACGTCAGACACACATCTATATTTACATACAATAGAGCGTCTCAGTTTGTCTTAGAGTTCCGTTCCTTTTAAGTTAGCAAGACATCGGTGACAGGTCTGCACTCACGTACAACAAAGTGACTTATCTTGCTAACTTGAGTTAAAACAGAGGTGACAGATCTGTACTCACGTACAACAAAGCGACTTATTTTGACTCCCTCTTGTGTTTCAAATTTTTTTTCTATTCTTTTCTTTAAGATGTATTTTGATATTGCTATACATCCCCCAGAAAATTTGCATACCTCATTTACAATCATTGTTTGTATGTCTCTAACATAGAAAATTAAGACCAGTTGGTCATACATGTAAGTTAGTTACACATATGACATTTTCTTGATTATTTTATTAGCTGTTAGGATTTCCTTTGTGTATTATGCCTTCCAACACATCAAACAAGAAATTTCACATCACTTAGAATTTATGGTGCATTATGTGTGAAAGCTTAACAGTTAGAGTTAGTTTAGACTGTGCTAATTTTCGTCACTTTGAACCTATGATTCTAAGACTTAACTCATTTTTCGATATTCTTTCTTTTTTTTTTTTTTGAAAATTTTAATGATTTTTTCTCTTTTTTGTTTTGTTTTTCATTTTTAAGACAAGCTAATAAACTAACTTACTAACTTACTATAAAAGGAAGGAAAATCTACTAAACTACTAACTTACTATAAATGGAAAGAAAATCTACTAATGTCAAGTTACTCTGGATTACGCATACCATTTAGTTGAACTAACAACTCAAAGCGTGACTTATCAAAAGCTTTAGTGAATAAATCTGTATTATTATCTTCCGTTGCCACTTTTACCAGTTTTATTAAATTCTTTTCAGCACAATCACGTATGAAATGATGTCTTATGTCTAAGTGCTTTGTTTTACTGTGTTTAACTGGATTATTAGTTATAGCAATTGTAGACTGATTATCTATCCTAATGGGAGTATGAGTGTAAGTCAATATGTAATCCCGCAGTTGTTGTTGTATCCACAAAACCTGTGAACAACAACTACCAGCAGCTACATATTCGGCCTCGCACGTTAATATGACTACCGAAGTTTGTTTCTTGCATTGCCAGGATACGAGCCTCCCCCCAAGGAACTGACAACCTCCAGTTGTTGATTTCCGGTTCAAGCTGCATCCACTATAATCAGAATCCGTGTATGCCTCCAATTCCAGATCACCATCAGCATGATACCAAAGTCCCAGCTTTGGTTTTGACTTCAGGTATCGTAGAATCCGCTTCACGGCTTTCATATGCATTTCTTTCGGATTAGCTTGGAACCTAGCACAAATACATACAACAAACATAATGTCAGGTCTTGAAGTAGTTAAATACATTAGTGAACCGATTATGGCCCGATATAGAGTCGGATCCACATCAGCATCACTTTCTGTACCCGGTCTGAGATTGTGATTCACTTGAATCGAGTAGTAAAGTGAGCGGTGAGCTTTGTTCCTTCCATCCCGAAGCGCT